>JAMQGT020003953.1:0-125109 GCA_024447675.2 Pterophyllum scalare
TCAAAAAGGTAGACTGCTTTACATATTTAGGGATCAGGATAGTACCACGGATAAATGACATTGTTGGGGTTAATTACAACCCCGTGCTAGACTCAATTACTTCCTCTATAAATAGATGGAATCACTTGCCCTTATCACTTATAGCAAGAATTAATGTTCTTAAATTAAATATAATGCCCAAACTTTTGTATCTGTTTCTGAATATCCCACTGCCACCTCCTGCCAATCTATTTCCATCCCTAAAGAATATATTCACACGTTTCTTGTGGAACAATAGGCGACCGAGGCTACGGTTATCACTTCTGTACCTTCCGTATGACAGAGGAGGCCTCAGGTGCCCTAATCCACTTTGGTACTACTGGGCAGCTCAATTGAGGACCATGATGTACTATTTCACAGATAAATCCCTCCCACCTTGGATGAATATTGAAACGTTTTCTGTCCCCCTTCCTCTCCCACAGTACATATACTCAACAAAAGTCAAAATGCTGAAAAAAAAGACAAAAAGTCCTATAGTCAGAAATATGATTTCAATTTGGTATCAGGTTAAGAGGTACCTAGGCGAATCCTCCTCTCTGTCACGTTTCAGCCCGATATAGGGTAATAAATCTTTCCCTCCAGGCAGGGCAGACCCTGGTTTCAGGAAATGGGCTGAAAAAGGTCTAAAGACAATAGGTGATCTTATGGCATCAGAAGGTGGATTTTTGATGTCATTTGAAGAGCTGATTGCCAGGTATGATATACCAAGTAAACATTATTTCAAATATCTACAGGTGAGAAACTTTATCAGATCATCTCAAAATCAGTGTGTGTCAATCCCCCTGCTGTCCACTTTGGAAATGGAAATGAGGAAAGATTGCTCTGGGAAAAGAATTATTTCCAGATTATATAACATGTTAGCAGAGGGATCCTCGGAGTGTTCTTCGTGGAAACTTAAAGCCTGGAGGGAAGATTTACAGGAGAATTTATCCTCCGAGGACTGGGAAGAGGCGTGTGCTGTAGCACAAACACAAACTACCAATACACGTCTCAAAGTACTGCAATATAACTGGCTAATGAGGACATATGTGACACCAGAAAAGCTCAATAAGTATAATGGTGCCATCCCAGACTGGTGTAACAGATGTGGAGAGGAGAAGGGGACGTTCTTCCACTGTGTCTGGAAATGCAATAAAATTCAACAATTCTGGAGAGAGATTAAACAAGCTTTAGAGAATATATTAGGTATAAAATTAGCTCTTGACCCTAAACTGTTCATTCTAGGTATATATCCTGATGGTCAAAAATAATAACTGCCATGGACTTATGTTTACTACTTGCAAAAAGAGTCATAGCACTCACATGGAAGAGTACCAGTAAACCAAAATTCAATAATTGGATTAATGAAATTTCCACAACTTTACCTATGGAAAAGATCACTTACACTATAAAGGGGAAACTATCACTATTTCAAAACATTTGGAGTCCTTTTATGGAATATTTAGATTGTGTGGATTTGACGGGCAGGGGGAGTGGGGTGGATGAGGCGTAGTTACCAGTGATCATCTGCAGTATCCTATCCTATTCTAAAAATAACCAGTTTTCTTTGGATACTGGACTTCCTTATTCTGTGAGAATTGTACATCCAAGTTTGTATTTTTTGAATCATACACAATAATATAATATGGGCTAACCCTTGATATTACAGAGAAACCTTTGTTTTTGTGGTTGCTGGGTTCGTTTGTTTATTTATTTATTCATTTATTGGGGGGGGGGTTACCCACGTTTTTTGGGGTTTTTTTTGTTTTTTTCTTAAATGTTTGTTTGCTTGTTTTGTTGTTTTTTCTTCTTTCTCATACATTCTGTACTTTCATTTAAATGCTGCTCTAAGATATCTTACAAATACCTGACTTGCAAGGAAAGGCAAGCTCAAAACTGAACAACAATTTAGTTGCCCTTGATGGTTTCTTTGATGAGAAAGCATGTTTATTTCTGTACATTATTGGAAGAATTTTTTTTGAAAACCCAATAAAGATAATGTTGGGGAAAAAAATTCCACATTAACTATGTGCATACAAAAGACATGAAAACTGTCACCTTTGTACAAAGTTTCGTTAATTATATCAGTCTCAGAAACTGCCAATTAATGGTACCTCAGATTAGAGGCCACATCAGTGCTTTGCAGAGTTTAAGTAGCAGACAGGTCTCAACCAGTAAAGAAAGCTCAGAAACCTCTTAAGGAAATCAAAGACCAAATACATATGCCAAGTTCTTATTAACTTCTAAAGCATCCTGACTGGAAACATCACAAACAGGTATGGGATGTGCACACCAGAAACTGGAAGACTGCTGTGAGCAATTAAAACCTCTGAGAATATCCCAACCACCCATCTACCCACCAAGTGGTATCAGTGAGTTCAGCCCAGTATCCACCCTGCTGTCATTTGGCAAGCAACACAGAAGTATCTGCTGCTGTAACATCAGACTTCAGAGCAGTTTCTATCCTCAGGCTGTGAACATACTGAATTCATCCTGCATAATGCAGGATAATTAAAATTAATCTTGGATCTTGAAACAACTATACTGACGAGGCTGTGTAAATCAGGCTTCATTGTCAATTTGTTGCAAAGAAGATTACTAAGAAGACTAACCTGGGTCAAAGAACACATAGGTAAAGGTCCACCCTCTGTGTTTCCTGCTCAGCCCCTATTAACACCCACCCCGGTATATTTAGTGACAAATTTAAACTTTTTTAAAAAAATTATGACTTATTAAAGCTCTTTGATGAAACTTATTGGGCAACTGAATCCTTTCATGTGTGTGCACTCCTAACTTTTCTTAATAGCCTTAGTTAAGCTGGTAAAAACAGAAATCTGTACTTTGGTCTTACGAGTTGTAGTCACAGTAGTAGTATTTTGAGATTTTTGATTCCAACAAGAGGCATGCCTATGAGGTTTCCACTGTGGGATAGGAATGCTTGACTATGGCAGAAATCATAATTAGGATTTGCTGAAATATAACACAATTGCTTGAAAAAAATCATGTATTTAAAAAAAAAAATCAGTGGATTTGAATGGTAATGTACTGTCCTGCTAAACTGGCCATAGGTGGGGATCTAAGTGTGATTGGTTGCACCCGATGTCTTGCCCTTTGTTCATTGGTACAGGCTCCAACCCCAGCCAGCCCCACTATTACCCTGGTCAAATACGACAGAAAATAGAGGAACAGACAGATGGATGAACTATACCACAAGATCCTCTCAACATTGTAAACCTAGCACATAGATACCCTACTACTCAGCACCTACCTTGTCCAATTATAAACCATGGAAGTCATGGGTAAGGATTTGGAGAATTTAGCCAAAAAACTAATTAACGATCATCTCAACAGACAATGCTTAGGACAATGGCAGTTCACCTTTGGGATCTGTCTTCACAGCGCACTATTAGCAAAATGGTCCCTTCAAAAGTCAATGTAGAAATGCCCTGGATTCCTCAGACACCTCAATTAATAAACAACAGAAATCAGGGATAAAACTAATTGCCACCGGTGCAGCTAAGCTCCAGAACTTCATTTTTAACTATACTGTTGCTTAATTCTTCAGTGTCACGGAAAGATGATTAACAATTAAGAAAGGAGCTACTGGTGTGTATCTGTAGCTCCCATGTGTGCACTTTTCAAACTATATGATGGAGGAGTTAGCCCCATTGAGGCCCAAAGCTACCACCTGTCAATATCCTATTAACAATTCAGGCACCAACTGTCAAACAGACTCAGCAGAAAGAAAAAAAGAAGACATGTCATATGCTAATTGGAGTGTTCAGCAGTCCATGACAATAGGGACTGAAGTGAACAGTGAGCATGCATGCACATTATTATATTTTGTGAGAATGGGGAAAGTCTGATGCTAAAGGATTGGCACCATAACTTTACAGAAACAGACAAGACCAAAACTCACAGTGTAACAAGAAAGCCTAAGTTCTTGGTGTTACAGAGAGCTTTTTAAATACCTTCCCAACATTCACTGGGGTATATGTACAGTATATAAACATCTTCAAAAGGAGACATCATTAACATACATATGACATTGTTATAGACCACAGTATTGTTCAACAGTACCAATACCAGTAACAGTTGTGTGAGAGGCAATGAGTGTGCATACCTGTGCCCACATGCTCATCCTCTGAGTACCTTTCCAGCATTTTGAAATCAGAACTACTCATCAAAACAGCAGTTGCCCAAATGCTACTTTCCACTGAGTTATCCAAGTCTTGATTATCTATAAGTTAACTTAATCAATAAATGAATGAATACCTTTATTAGTCCCGCAATGGGGAAATTACAGTACATTATTACAATAATTATGCTCCATTCATTTTCACTAAAATACACTCGTTTTATTTTTTGAATCCAACACACTTTCATTAGAGCATTTTGCTTTAACACCTCCCCAAAACACTCAATGTTAAGTTCAGCTGGAGCTAAGATAAGAAGCAATCCAGAGACAAGAGATTAAGGGAGACAGAGCAACTTGTGTTTCGACATGTCCCCGGGAAAATCACGTGACTTCTGGGGCCGCCATTTGTATTTGTCTGCTGTGTGGTGTTAGGCTCAGTGTGTTTTGTATTGAGTGTCCAAAGGTTTTCTGAATGTCTGCAAGAATGACCACCAAAGGTGCTTGATTTTGCTGTGCCATCAACTGCAAGAGTAACAGCAAGACTTCCATTGACGCCAGGACGGGTCAGAAATACAGAATTCATCAATTTCCTACAAAAACGGAGATGAGCATCAATGCTGTAAGTCACTGAGTCAGTGTGGATGGTGATAAATTGAGTTCAATCTGATGATAAATGGAGAAAATTAAGGGTCAGTGAATCAGAATGGCTGTCTGCTGATTTCAGAAATGTTTGTGAAACATTATTTAGATCCCATTCACAGAGTTACATCATGAGATAAACAGTGATCACAGCCTGCACATTATGCCAGCCAGAGCGTTTGAAGGGACTCCGGGGTAGAAATGTAAAATATTGCAAAATATATAATTTTCACATATTCCTTTTTTATTCCTAATTTATTTATAAGTGTTGAAATAATTAAAATGTTAAAATAAAGTGTGTACAGGAACGTTTATACAAACACACAGTAGTAGATAGAAGGCGGCTGGGCCTATGAGGTACAGAGGGCTATAATTAGATCATTGTACAATTATGATATTGATTCTCATAATTTGCTTTATTTTCTGTTATAAATATATACAGTTTGTTATAAACATATATGCAGTCTTGTACAGGTGGCTGTCAATGCATTTCAGTTGTCAGTTTCAAATCATTGTTAAAACTTTTATTCCCTTTTGCTTTAATTTTTCCAGAGGCTTCTCTTGATTCTTTTCAATTCAGTCTCAAGAGTGAGATCTCTCTGTGTGTAGACTTGTGCTAATTATGAACACCAGTTCTGAACAGACAAACAAATATGGCGGAAGCTAGTTTCGGTCAGGGCCGCATTTGGCAACGTCACATGCCTAGTTGCTCAGTCTCTCTTAATCTCTTGTCTCTAAAGTGACCTAAAAGCTGAAATGAGGTCTCCAAAGGTGAACCTATAAAGGGATCATCACAGCTGCCTGCAGTGAGCTTTCCTTCATCTCACAATTACTAAGGGTCTGCTGCCCAGTCTGCCATCTGTGGCTGTCCAATGGAGGTGTAGTATGGTCGTAAGCTATCCCCTAGCTCCACGTTGCTTGAATGCAAGTTTCCTGAGGCGTGAGAGTGCTGCTGCCTGGGACACTCATTTTGAATATATTTTTAAGTTCAAACCAGACAGGCATGTATCCCCCACAGCCTTCACTACATTTCTTTCACATTTTTTTTTTTGTGTGTAAATTATATTTACATTTAAATGAATTCATTATTAAAAATAAACTTTTGAAAATTTAACACACCCACATCCACAATTTGCATGTAATTTTGATCTCAAACCATCCATCCATCCATTTTCTTTCACTTATCCAATTCAGAGTTGCAGGGCGGACTGGAGCCTATCTCAGCTGCCATAGGGCAAAAGGTGGGTACACCCTGGACAGGCTGCCAGTGTGTCACAGGGCTTGTGCTCTCAATATTAACCAAAATAATTATAACTGTATTTCCCATTACTGAGCAGCTTTGCATGGAAAAACATCTTTCAGAAGAAGAAAAAATAAGCAAGGAAAATGATTAAAGTTTTGCATCATGCTTAAAAAGGAGTACAAATCACTGCCAGTAAGACATGATAACCACCAAACGAGACTGGTGCATGGTAGCAACTCAACAGGAAAGTTAGGTAACAATTTTTAGGAACGGTGAATTAGATTGCTTTGGCTTTAGCAACTAATACTCCATAGCTAGCACAGCATCTGGGTGGCTATGGTGTTTTCCTAGGTTAACAGATTTAGACCTGGAAAGCTTTTACAGCACTTAAAGTAACACAACTAGATGTAATCAATTCCAGTTATTCCCCCCCCCACCCCCAAAATAAAAAAAAACATAACAAAATCCAAGAAACAAAATGGAAAACCACTAATTGTTAATTAGTATAAAACCAAAGATGAACAGATGCTGACTGGCTCCAAACATCTGTCAGTCTAATGGCAGGTAAGTTAGTCCTAGCTAGAGCACTATTTGCTCTGCTGCTGAGTTACAGCTACCAAAGAGGACAGGCTTTCACTCTCACTTCATTTTTGCTTATTCACAACAGAGACTGTATAACAGTTATTAATACACTGAAATTTTCCAACGTACAGCTTAACAGAACAAAACAAAGACAAACAAAAAAACTGCGATGAGAGGAATGTGATGACACCACCTTGGGGGTGGTGTTGTAGCAAATGATGTCTGGACACTGCTGACTAACAACTAGGGCTGCAACGATTCATCGACGTAATCGATGACATCGACTACTTAAATTAGTCGACATGGAATTTCAGCATCGAAGCCTCATATTTTATAACCTATCCATTGTTCCGCTTATCATGTGATTTTGTAGCTGCAATACACTACATGAAGATATGGGGCCAGTATTGCCTCCATTGTTTACCAATAACAACAATACCAACAAAGAAGAACATAACGCCGAACATAACGATGGTGGAACAGAGAGGAGGGTGGAGATAATGAAAGAAAACGGAGACAGACTGTCAAAGGTGTGGGAGCATTTCACAGATAACAAAAATAAAGTTGAATGCAGACTGTTTAAAGCAGAGCTTTCCTTCCACGGCAGCATCACTGCAATGCTGAGCGTTTAAAACACCGGCACCCTGGAGCTGTGATGTCAGCTCTGGGTGGATTAGTTTAAGACAGTTAGTGTTAATGTTTGTATAGTAATGTTTCTGTTAGTTTACCTGTTGGAAACAAGCTGGAATATGTTTGCTGAGCGGCACCATTTCAGTTATGCTAGCTAACAAGTGAAGGACAATAGGAGCCAACATAGCTGCTCCTATTGTCCTTCAGGTGGGCAGGCTTGAACAGGTGAGGTAAGAATGAAATAATCGTTGACTCGTTGACTAATCGATAAAATAATTGACAGATTATTCGACTACCTAAATAATCTTTAGTTGCAGCCCTACTGACAACTATGACAGAGTGATCATTTTACTGTATCTTAAGGAATTCAGAGTGATTTTACCTCTCAGTAGTGCCTTGGTTTTTATTTGCTTTTGGAAATTAGGTAGTAAGGTGCATTACTACACTGCGAAATATGCAATAACAATAACACTTTTGCAAAATAAAACCATGACTTGAAATAATCAAGCGAACTTCACAAAAGCACAACACATATTCTACATGCATTTGCCAGATGAAATTAAATAAAACAATGGGCTGAACATAAAACACAGATTTAAATTTCTTGATCTCTTTGACTTCTAGCTGCCAGCTGAGGACCACTCATTGAAACTAGTTAAATAATGTTTGCTTAAATCTTTGAAATACATCTACCAAGTGAAATTAAACATTTTCAAAGGGGAAGTTATTCCCGGTCTGTGTAATCTCCAACTGGGAAGTCTAAAGCTTGTAGAGATAAGAACTTTGGAAAGGACACTGGGACATTATCATGAATAAAATCAGTGAGCCACACTACACCAACCTGGTCATTTATTCTGTCCAACTTTGCAGACAAATGAGGCAGTCAAGACCAAAATTTGCTTCCCCTTCATATCTATGTGGCATAAATACATTTATCTGTGGTTCTACTCTGCTCTGTTTTACTGTGTGTTCTGTATAAATGAAAGTCCTTTCATCTGAACAAAACACCAAAAAAATAAAAGACCGTAGGGGAAAAACAGCGCTGGTGAGGTGCCATGTTCCCCCACCCACATGGCAACCCTGTAATTAGTATCACCAGGAAGGGTTCAGTCTCATCACAAACCAATGAACAGTCCTTCATTATCACATTTCCATTTAAATGCAAGTAAGCCTCTTTTGAATTGAACAAAATCTATAATTCAAAAATGTTCATCATTTGAATTATCATCTGCCATTACAACTACTTACATGTAATGGAGGTGCATACTTTGATTACAAAATAAAAGTAATTGTAAGCTGTGATAGTTACTGATAAACAAAAAAAAGTAGTCCTAGTGCAAAAAGTTGATGATTATAAAGGGGTAACATCTGATTAATTCTTTCTGGGGAAACAACACTGCAATCATTTGCAACATTTCACCCTGCAGGAATGCCTTTTCTTGGCACATTCTTGGACAAATTTGAATGCGAGACTTCAAGTCCTGGGGTACAACATGCTCAAACTTTGATTGGGTCTATCTGAAATTCAACAACGCTGGTCTTCTAATCAACTCAATCAATGCAACCTGAATCCGTAACACAGCAGCTACAAAAAGAAAAGTATCAAAGTATATGTGAAAATATATTAATTCTACAGAACATGCCTTAACTACTCATTAAACGCCATCTGGTTATTACAACTTTATAAATCTAGTGTCAACCCCCTGATATACAAAGCATGCAACTTCCTCAGTGCATTCATGAGTGGTTAAAAACACTAATTCACCTCATATTTAAAGCATTTGGTCTAATTTTTTTAATTCAACATGTTTTCGTTACAGCATGTTTCTTTCACACCTCCCTAAAAGCTCAATGCCAAGTTCAGCTGGAGTTAAGATGACAGAAAGCGATCACCATAAATATGGTGAAAATGCACATTAGAGCTGGATCTGAAGCGAGCGCAGGCAAATCAACATCCTCAACATTCCCCCCACTTGACAGCAATCCTTTAAAAAGAAAAAAAAAGATGAAAAGATGCCGTCTTCTAAACAGCCTGTGGCACTAAAAATAATAGTTTACGTCCTCAGTTGAGACCAGAGATTCATTCCTCTCAAACAATAGCAAATTTGGCAGTTCCTTTGCTGCTTGGAGATTTTTTTGCATCCAAGCGCTAAGCATAAACAGAGATTTGGGATTGTAGAAGTACCGAGGGCGCTCAAAATAAAATTTAAAACAGTCTGCATGTCTGCCTCAGTACCTCATGAAAGAAATACAAAACAACTAAAGCTTTCAGAAACTGCATATCATCAGGCAACTGTATAACTTGATCAGGACTTTCTCACACGTTATCACTCCCAACTTTGCAGCAAAACACTGGCTACCTGTTAGCTGATTTTAAATGTATAAGAATTACTTTTAAAGCCTTACATAGCCTTTTACATTTACTCACGCTTGTGTTCCTCAAGTCAATCCAAAATGTATAAAAATATAAACACAAAAGGACAACAACGGAGATGATAATCAAAAAAAGTTAATCAATTTGACACTGTGGTGATTCAAAAGTTAATTATTAGCTATTTCTGCATGCACATATATGTTGAAACTGTATGTACCGAAAGCAATAGGCCAAGGAGTTTAACCTGACTTTAACAAAGGTAACATACTGAAGAATTTTTTTTTTTTAAGAGCGTTTTGAGTCACCTAAGTCTTCCTGAAAGGTGTGTACTGTTCCCAAATAAATTAGGAAAAGGTTGCTTTGAGTACAAGTTAAAATTTCAATATGATATCGCCCACTGCTAACACACCAAAAACACACACACAACAGCTAGCTGACATCAACTGGCTCAGAAACACCCAGATTAAGGTGATGTTTGTGTTGTTTGACACGTTAAAGCAGAAACATAAAGTCCTAAAGTTGTTCCCATGATGGACGGTGACCCCCATGTTTTGTTTTTAGCCGTAAGTTAACTTCGTTGACAACAGCGTCAGGTAATACAAGGTTAGCAAAGACCTGCCTGCCTAACTAGTAATATTCTATACGTTTCTATCGTTAGTCACTTGTTAACGTCAATATTTCGCTAGTTAGTCCAGTAGTCGTGGAGCAACTCACGCTGGCTAGCTTGCTAGTTAACGTTAGGTTTAATGGCAACTGCTAGCTCAACTAGCTGCTATCTCATCGCTTTGTTACGCACTGCGTTATTACAGAGCTTTTTTAAAAGGCTGATAGGAGACACGGTTACTTACATAAGCAGCGACAAAAGCACCAGTCAGTCCAAAAATAATAACGACTTCACCGTTTCAGAGCACGTCTTCACCCAGAGAGTCTGCTGGGATGGAGCACCGCGCTAACAGTTCCGTGTTTCTCTACCAGCGGTGCAGAGAGAGGGTGGGACAACACCTCCTTACCAGCCCCACGCTTCTCACACAGCCGCCTCCTGAAAATCAAAGGTCCAATGGGGACTTCTAAGTCGTCAAGTCGAATGGGCACATTATAGTCCCCTATACAACAGTTTGCCACCATATGAAGCTCAATCTAAAATTTATAAATTGGACATTCCTAGTATTTGTTCCAAGTATTTGGTGCCATTTGAGTACCCATAACAGGATACTGTGTGTTTTGTATAAAAATTGACCAGTATTTATTTCTAAAACAGCCCCCCCCCCATATATGCGCCATATATACTTTAACTTTTATAATATAAAATATAATAATAACTGATATTTTATAGAACATGTCCTCAACCATGTTTGTTAAAGTTGTTACCAATACAAAAATCAAAGTAACTTGACATTTTTCATAGCTTACTTAGAATATTCAACACCAAATTTTATTTTTGCTATCAATATCCTTCCTCTTCCTCTTATGGAAATCCTTCTGAGTAGGGCCCCCCACTGTTCCTCTACTTACATGACTTACAGTAATACTTATAATTATTTGGAGAAAGCATTTACAAAAACCAGAGTAAGTATCACTCTTCCATGACCCCCCCCCCCCATGTTTCAGAATGATTCACTGATGTTGTAAATTATAACATGCCTACCCTGTTATGCGTATTTATAGTGTAAACTGATACTACATTACCCACCCTATTACTACACACTAAACAAGTGGATACATAGGCAGGTTGGTCAGTGATGTGTTATTCATATTTTTGTGTATATTTTTATTTCATTCAAAGCACACTATGTAGGGGTCTAATCCATAATACTTTTAAAGTTTGAATATGTTTTCAGTGCATTCACATACTACGCATTTTTTCATAGTGTGCAGCGTTCTCTGGATGAATGGTCTGAATGCTTCGAACTGATAGGAAGGCAACAATAACTTAAATAACCACTCTTTGCAACCAAGGTATGCAGAAAAGCATCTCTGAATGCACAACACATTGGACTTTGAAGCAGGTGGGCTTCAGCAGTAGAAAATTCCTGTCAGCTAAGACCAAGAAACTGTAGCTACAGTTTACACGAGCTCTCCAAAATTTTGCAGTGGAAGATCGGAAAACCATTGCCTGGTCTGATGACTCTCGATTTCTGGAACATTCAAATGGTAGGGGCAGAATTTGGCATAAACAATATAAAAGCATGGGTTCATCCTGCTTTGTATCGGTTGTTCGGGCTGTTGGTTGGGGTGTAATGGTGTGAGGGTTATTTTCTTGGCACATTTTGGGCCCCTTAGTACCAACTTAGCATTGTTTAAACTCCATCTTACCTGATTATTGTTGCTGACCATGTTCATCCCTTTATACACAGTGTATCCATCTTCTGATGAATCCAGCAGGATCACAAAGCTCTTATGATCTCAAACTGGTTTTGTGACCATGACAGCGAGTTCTCTGTACTCAAAAGCCAATCCATTAGAGCACCTTTGGAATGTGGTAGAACGAGACGCTATCAAAAAGGAATGTTACCTGCACCTTGTTGAATCTATGCCATGACGAATTAAGGCAGTTTTGAAGGCAAAAGGGGTTCCAGCCCAGTACTAATAAGGTGTACCTAAAATAGTGTCCAGTGAATGTGTAAACCTTAAATACAGCTTCAACAATTCTATTTCAAGTTTAAAATAAGACTAAAAGATATGTTATTAATTATTATTTAACACAATTAAACTGCACTAACAGAGCGTCTCTGCTTTCAGTCATACATCTTTACAGGGCTTCAGATTAAATGACAAGCCTCTTCACAGTGTGCTAGTTATAACTGTTAAGAGCCTCCATATCTGGTGGTTTGCATGCATAATGGGAAAGGAAAAGCTGGAGCTGCTGAGCTTGCTCTGGGACATTTCACTACTGCAGATCATGCAGGCACTTGTCACAACCGACATCACCCAGATTTCTGCTTGTTGTGACCCTAGACCCACACTGATAATGTTACAAAAAATGAAAAGAGAACACAATGATGCTCAGCTTTACACTAATTAGCTCCTTTCAGAAATGTCAAAATCACTCTGGAGTCATGCCAATCCTGCAATACCAAACAGGATCAGATCATTACATTTTTGTGATACATAGGATGCAATGCATTATGCAACCGGGTGTCATGGCTTAGACTATGAATTTGTGAAAATTCAACCCAAATGTTTCATTGCCAGCTCTCTGTGACTGTGTTTTGCTAGTCTTTTGTTGTTTAATAGCTGAGTCAAATGACTAATACACAGGAGTTTATGTTTTCAGTTGTTTTTGTGAACCTGAAATAATAATTGTCTACTAAAACAGGATAATAACATCGAGTACACACACACACTGCAACTAATATTGCTGCCTACCATCTCTTTTACAAATTATCATCTATACTAATCACAACATAACATCTTTTGTTAAAGCAAATTTCAATATCTCTGCCTTCACTCAGTCTACAGTACCTTGCTTTTTTTTTTTTAATAAGGGAGGCTGCTTAAATATGCCTGCAGCTCTCCAGTGAAGAGTTCATTAGAGCTTACAATTTATCACAGGAAAAACTCAATATAAAACTGTCAGATATTGAAATTTTAAATTGAATGTTATTAGTTTTACAACAATGACCTCAGCATGACCGAGACTCCACAGTAGCACTCGAATTCTGAGCTTATTCACTGTGACTCCTTCATTGACTCATAAACATGTGTAACATGCAAGCCAGTTTATAAAATTATGTTAAATACACGGGCTGCTGTTTGGAGAATGGAAATGGAGTTTCTCATGCAATGCAAATGTCGGCCTACGTATAAATATATGTGAACATCCAGTCTGAAGAGATCCCAGTAGACTTAGGCGCATATAAAAAAAAAAAGTCTTCCTTCTAGCGTTGATTAAAGCCATCCTATATCGTGTGGCAGTGCAAAGGTGGAGCAGCAGATAAGAGAAGCTCGACTGTAGATTAGACATTGTTGCTAACTCTTTGACTGTTGGTTTAAGTGGGTGTCACACTGTTGAGAGCCAGATTGAAGAACACACTCATAAATCCATGGGGATCGGTTGTCCGACAACAATAGCAGTTTTTATGCACCCATATCCTTTTTTTGTCCAGAACAAAAACTATGAGGAAACTGTCTTTTGCGTAGTGGTGAATCATGGCTGAGGTGAAGACATTCAGGCAAAACCCTGACTCCATGTACAGCAATCATATTTCTGTGACATGTATTCCAGCCTTTTACCTAATTAGGAATGTTTATCTGCTTGGTAGTTTGGTAGTGTAAACAGAAGTTGCACACCCATACATGCTTGCTTTAAGTGTTACCTTGTTCACATAACCATGGGCGAGGCTGTATTGTGTTTTCAAGCTAGGTGACATTTTAGTCAAGCAGAGACATGTGTGACCACCCATGTACATGACGCATGCATACACACCTCATTTTGTACTGTCTTCACATCATCTGTCATGACCTTTAGATATGGTGCAGAGGGTGTTTAAAATCAGTACTGACTCTATTGATGATTTTTGTTGTTAATAATTTAGTGTCAGCAGTGCTTATATCTGAATTGCATAAATCTTGAGCTGTCCAAACTTGTCAGATTCAATTTATATCAGTAATGCAATTGGAATTTGACTTTGTAGTTGGTTTTGTTAAATTTTGTAGTGGCCTTGGATATATGTAAGGAATCAGTAACATTCAAGAGGAATAGTGTCTCCCGTATGTGGTCTTATTGTCTTGCGTTTGCACTGTTACTGTCTTGTGAAACCGTCTGGCTGTTGCATTGTGGCTGATGATGATAATTCTCGCAAAGTATCATGACAAGTAGATATTGAGGAAGATAAGAAGTTGTACTGTTACAATGATATGGTGTGTAATGCATATTAGGTTTGACTAAGCTCAAACACCAAGGTTTGATATACATATTAAGTATTTACAAAGTATTTGCCATTGTTCGTTATTGTGTAGCTTCTCTTTATTAGTGTATTTAATGCTGTGGACAAAATTTGAAGCACACAAAAAAAAATCATACTCTGTATTAGATTTAATAAAATCGATTACTTGCAGGTGATTTTTCTTTGCTTTGGTTTGCACTGCTGACACACCAAATGCGCACTGTCATGACACAGTTAGAGCAGCAGTTTAAAGGTTCATTTGAGCCAGTGCTTTGGTCGTGTTTGGCACCACACAAAAGATTCGCCTTGTGAATCGATGCAGCCTTGAGGCTTTCAACAGATCCTTGTCCATGGCTGGGAATTTGCATTTAAATTGCATCACCCACACAGCCTGATGCACTGCACCTGAAGAAGTACAGAAGGAGCAATGACATATTACTACTGTAGTCGAAATAAATAAATAAATAAATAGCCAGGAGAAAAGCACAAACAACAACAAAACAGTCAAATTTCTCTAATTTCTTATCTTTCTCCTTCTTAGTTTGGACCTCAAGTTGTGACAAGAAAGCATGTAATCATATAAATCACTACAGGCAATGCCACAAAATGTGTTTGCTTCTGTATATCAAGAGCTGCCGGTGCGTTATCTGGGTTCACCCTTGACCGATACAGGTGTGGCAGGTGCCATTATGTGGCAAGCTTGGTCAGAGATTAAAGAAAACACAGGTTGCATTCCACTGTGGGGAGTCTCCTTGACATTCATTGACCAAGCAGACCCAATTACCACTCCTATTAACTGAATTTGCAGTGGCTGAGTGATTCTAAGGAAAACAATGCACTTAATAACTGGCTTCTTGTCTCCACAGCAGCCCCAGAACACATTAAAGGTACATGTTTAAAAGTCACTGAAGGTCAATTCAATTATATTCGATCCTCGATTTCCCCTTTTGGAAACAGAGGGACATAAGTGGGACTGAAGGACAAGATATATTTGATAGGCCACAGATGGATAACTGGTGTGACCAGTGACAAAAAGACCTTCAGACAGGTTACACTCTCTCTTCAAGTCAGCTTTACAATAGATGTGAAGCTTTGCAGGGAACCTAAGGAAACCCCTTTTGACCCTACCTTACACGTGTTTTCTCATGTGGTTTACCACATGAGACATATAGACATAAAGGCAGAATACTTGCCACTGCGAGTAGATGGCTTCTACAGCTATGGCAGTGGAGGCATATGACCATATAACCATACTTTTGTGAATTGCAGTAGAATAAGCGTAGATGGAGCAGGTGTAACGCAGTCTTTGCGTAATATTTGTTTTGAATTAGTGCGCACAAAAGTGCTTTATCTTCGCACACTGGTGCAACACTGGGCATGTGTACACCGTAGTCCAGCCCCGCAAACCCGCCCACCACCCTCCCTCTTCCCTTCGGTACGTCTCGGTCCGCCCGCAGCATTCTCCTTCACTGCGAGGTTTCACTACAGAGATGGCTGCGAAAGTGTGTAGATCAGTACTCCTGTTGTCCCGGAGCAGCGGAGCGGTGGCCGGAAGCCTCCCCGCACTTGTTGTGTCTTCACAGCGGCATCAACAGCATATAAGACCGGTAAGTCCCAGGACGTCTGAGACGGCTCAGAGAGAGAGGGGTAGGGACCGAGCTGGCAGGCTGGACCCGAGAGAAGGAAGCGGGGCTGGCTAAGGAAGTAAAGCTAACTAGCGTCAGTATTTTCTCTTCATGTTATTTCATTGAGATTGCGCTTTACGGAAAGGTGAGACACATGATGAGTCATGATACGTATCCCAAACTGGTGGACCGCGGATATTTTAATCCACGGTGGGATGCAGAGCTTTGACAGAGGCAATGCAGCTTTTTGGAGCACTTGAAACCCATCGACACCCCACTGGCGCTGCCCCGCCGTTTACTGTAACTAGCCTTCAGACACCCGCCTTTCATATGCTTCGTGCCTTTTTTCCCCCACCGTGTCCTCCAACTTTGCAGACATATTTTAATATCCAGTGCCATCATGATCACCGAATATGAATTTGAATAAGCTCCAGGTTGAGCCTTCAGGTTGCAGTTGCTGCTGGGATTGGTTTGACTATGTACGGGTATGAATGGGCTCCTTATTTTTGTGCTTTTGTAATAAAGGTGTTCAGTGTGTACCTGTGCATGTCGGAAGGTTTGATTGGGGGTCTGTGGCTGATGGTTTCTCATATCGCCGTGCTATTATCTGGTGTGTGAACCGCAGCGTCTGTGTGTTGGTGCAGCAGCAGAAACTCAGAATAATTAACATCTGTTCAGACCTAGAGAGGAAAACTACAGTTGTGCTTGAGTGTGTGTGTGTGTGTGTGTGTGTGAGAGAGAGAGCTAGAGAGAGAGTTATGCATAGATACACTCACTGTTTATTCATGCACACACATGAGACTTCACAGAAACATAGAAGCCTGCACTTGAATGATGTCAGACTCTCCAGCCAGCCTGCTGTTTCTCCCCTCCCTGCGGGTGTTTCCCCATTCAGCAGGGAAATCCTGGGTACTCCTGCAAGCTGATGCAGGTCTTTTTACATGGTCACCGTAGTAATAGATGCAGCCTCAACAATGCACACAATAATAGGGAGGTAATTGTGTTTACAAAGCTGTCACTACAGTGCAATAGTTACACAGTGTGTTCCTGCCTCTCTGACCCCCCCCCCTTCCTTGGTTGAAACTGTGAGTTTTTACAGCAGCAGCCTGAGGAGGGAGGTGAAGCACACAATGGACATGAATACGAAAGAATGAGGAAGTCTTTGCAGTCCAGTAGTCTTTGCATGTAGCTAGAAGTATTGCTGTAATGTTTTGAGAGTCTCGTTTTGTTGTCTTTTTTGATGCTTATTTTTAAAAAATTTCTTACACTCCCCTTAGGCAGGTGGTTGCACACTTACCACATGCTTGGTGAAATTAAATGAGGCTTTCCTTCCCAGAGAAGCAGGCCAGCCCGGAGGTTAAGTAGCTGTCAGAACAGACACACGCACTGCATATCTCCACACTAGACCCACCGTGAACTGTCTCCCACTGTGAGCTATTACAGTGAACAAATTTAAGTCTGAATTGATATTCTGCCCTCTTCTCCTCTAAGAAAGCCTTAAGTGATTTAACTGTGTTGCTGCTCACTGCCTCTCGCCAGAGTGTGCCCTAATAAGTTTTCATTTTATTTCAGGCTACCCAGGTTGTAGCGTTGTTTGTCTGTCATATTGTGTCTTCGTCCACTGAAGCGTTGCTGCGGCAGCCATGAATGCGGCCCTGTCACTTTGTGACAGCCAAGCCTCTGTATTTATTTGTGAGTCTTCCGGTAGAAACCCTGTTTCTGGATTAGTGTTGAGTAAAGCTGCAGTGGGGTGCATCCCATTTCCATGTAGCCTCTGTATTCACACGTGTTTCACAAAAGACCTAAATATGCTGCCTAGAGGCCAACTGTAAATGGTGAGCAGCGTAATGGCTCTGCTGATGGGTCATCTGCCGTCAAAGGGCTGCAGAGGAGACGCGGGGCTCCATATGCTTATATTTAACCTGCACTAGATTAATATCGAGCCAGCTGTCATATAAGATTCTGCTTTCCTGACATGTGGTAGGGGAGTTGAGTCGCTGGGTATAGACCTTATAAAAGCATTATAAATCAGTTTGGGGTATTCTGTACTGTGAGATAGCTAGTCAATATTTCGATATACTGCATCTAAAATATAGGATTTCATGTAAACTTTGGCAGTAAAAGGGATCAAATATTATTTTCTTTAGTTATTTATTTCCATTTAAACCAATATGTTTATTAATGCTGAACAGCTGGATGCTGGAGCAGTTGAGGCCAGGGGGCCGAGGTCCACTCCTGGCTTTTAATCCAATCAGTAAAGGAGTAAACTAATTTATCCCTGCTGCCTTCACGGACTCGGTCTGAAGCTGTCCGGATTAGTGTGATAAGAGAGTGACTCTAAGCTTGTGGCTGTGCTAAGGGTGATAAGATAGTTGAATGATTGATAAAGTATGTCCACAATGGCAGTTTCATCAGTGTTATCCCATCATTTACAGACAAACTGGTTTCTGACTCTGTGATCCAACATTTACAGACTGAGAGGTGAAATGGGTGTATGGTATGAAATGACGAGGCAATGGCCATTTAGCTGTCATTTATCCAGATAATTAATGAGTCCATTCTTCACTTTGGAGTCTGATGATTGACAGGTCTAGGACCCTCTCTCGTATGGAAACTAACTGATGGCAATTTGGAGCCAAAACTGAACTGTCTAGTTATGCCATTTGGGTTTTACAACATTGACCTTCGTTTCTGTTCTCGGATGTCATCACATCATGGCCGGTGAAGAGTGATAGTAATGTGTGGTCAACATAGCTGATATTGGATTACTATCTGTACACAGGCGTGTTTTTAATGGGCGAGTTTTTCTTTAGTGGGCGCGAAAGTTAATCAGAATTTTCTTCCTAAGTGATTTCAGTCGGAAACAATAGCAGATACATTTAGTTTTATTGTAGAGGACACAAAAATAAACTAAAGTGAAATTGTGTTGAGCGGTATGGACAACGAAAAAGATATGTGCACGCATGCAAGTCGTACAACACAGTTAGTGTGTGAAGCAAATGAAGAATTTGAAAGAATCAGCAGCAGTTTTCTTTTGGTTTGGCCGTATTTGTACTGTTTAAAAAGATTACAGCGTAACTCCACTTTTAGTCAAATCTGTATCCGTTATCAGCTCGTAAAACTGAGCAGCCGAGATCACTACCACCGACTGCCAGTGTTTGGATTAGTTTTAGATAGCGAGCTACAGAGTAATGAACAGGAAATACTGGAGAGGCAACCAATCTTGTATTGCCAGAGAGGCATGTTAGTCTATCCTGCCTCAGTAGGAATTTATCTTAGTTAAACCAGTGTCTTGAGACACTATGACTGCATATACCCCTCTGGACAAATAGAAATTTTCACAGGCTGTGACCCCAATGTGTTTGTGTTGTTCGTAGAGTGTTTTTTTTTCTTTTAGTTTGTTTGTTTTACACAGCATCTGTGCAAAAAAACCATCCAGTTATTAAATGAGCAACACTATGTTAAAGGATGAAATGTTGGAAGATATTTTTAATGTAGCTAAACCAGATAGTACCATAACAGTGCTATGTTGTGCAACTCACCATTCCTGCCAATCCTCATTTAAATGAACAGGAAAAAAAATAATGTTGTAAAAACACACAGCATGCCACGGTGACAGAAAAGGATTTCCTCTAAATAGATTTTCCTCGTGCCGAAAGAGGATATTTACCAAACTGCCAAGATTATGGTTACTTCCTGAAATTTGTTGACTGTATTTTAAAGCAAAGGTGTACCAAATAAAGTGGCTTCTGGGTGTATATAACTCACGATGGTTCATTTTGTTGGGTCAGCTTAACATCTAAACAATGCATTCACTCAGGGTTGAGATAAAAATGCATTTAGCACAATAATATATACAGTTAATTTGCTGATAAGCTGAAAACACAAAGGTGCATTTAGCTGAAACAAAACAAAACATATCTGGGGTGCTAATTATTAAGCTGGCATCACAGTACACTGGCACCACTGTGGGTTATATTGTGATAGTGACAGGAACTAGTCTGGCTTGGTCTAAATGTATCTCAATAGCTCATAATGCCAAAATGTGGATGCATACTCATGCTGAAGCTTAGGGCAGCTCAGACTTATGTCTCTGTCCAATCTGTAAGGCTCCTGCTGCAGCGCCTTTCCTGGCATTTCATGGCAATGCAGTGAAAAGATCATGGATTATCGTAACATCAGACAAAATGACAAGTGTGTGTTGTCATCTTATTACAGTGATGAAAAGCGGATAGCTTTTAGTGGCCATACCCATGACAGAGCTCCTGTCAGATCTAGTGGCGGTCACCCTGTCGAGTGGTAGCCAGAGTAATTTCCAGTGTCTGGCTGTGGTTCAGGAGTTGTGTGGCCGATGGGCAGGCATACTGCGCTCAGACAAAGAGAGGAAGGTGCACCCTTTTTTATCTGAAGACTTTTACAGGGTTTCTTACTGTATCTATTACAGTTAGGCTGACAAGTTTGAGAAATGGTTGGGCTAAAGCCGGGGCCAGACGTTAAGTTTAGTGGTAGCGTCTTTCTTGGTGAAGTAGACAGGACAAATATGCTTTCAAATATTAGGCATCAGAGACTGAAGACATTCTTATGTCTCTGCAAAGTTGTCTCAAGAGCTTAAAAAACAGGCGACTTAACTTCTTTCATTTTTTGAAGACGTTCCACCTCTAATCCAAGAGGCTTCCTAAGTTCTAAAACCAAAAGGAGGCGAGCCCAAGGTATTTAAACCCTTGGTGGGGGTTGTCGTCTTTGGAGGCGGTCGATGACTCAGTATTACTATTGAGTGAAAGAGTGTCCTTTCTCCTGCACCTAAAGAATGAAGGACACTCTTTCGAGGATGCCAGTGTTCACATTTTGGACCGGGAAGACAGATGGTTTGAAAGAGGAGTAAATCGATGTCCACTGTGAACGACCATCATTGAACCGAGGTGGTAGATTACCAGCTGTTCTACACCTACAATGCAGTCTTGAGATCTCCACCCAGGCGTCTCAACCCCCACTCACTCCGTACTTCAGGTGACCTCAGTAGGCCACATGGTAGGGTGGGGCAAGGCCTCATAGTGGTTTCACTTGTGGCCCACATCTTTTTTCACACTTTGGCTCACATGATTAATAGTGAGTCAGCGACGACCTCCAAAGGGGACTACCCCCACTAAGGTTTAAATACCGGGGACACTCCACCTTTTGGCTTTAGAACTGAAGAAGCCTCAGCAGAATGCAGTAATAATGCAGTAGAAGTGGTTTTGCATGCATGATGTCTAACTACTACAGCCATTCTACCTATATTGTGCATTGCTGCCTTTTTTTCAAAAATGAGGGCAATTTTAGCAAAATTGTTGCATAAAGAGAAAAAATAAACAGTTTTCTTTCTTCTTCTTAGGCTCTGCTAGACCTCCAAGCATATGCCAGTGTGTGTCCCTCGGGCCATCATACTGGAGCACCTGCTTAGCACGATAACCTTTTTCACACTTTGGCTTGTGGTGAGAAGAACTGGCAGGTGAAACAGTTCGGAAAAAAATGTTATTGATTTGTATTTACTGTGCAGTTATTATCTCAACGCTCCTTACTGTACTGAGGATCTGCGTGCTTCGGTTCTCTCCTCGTTATGGTGACGTTTAGCATTGTAATGGGTGAGACTCTTGTGATGGACAGAGTCCTCATTAGTCCTCTGCAAGGGATTTCATCCTTGAAGTGGTAAATGACTGGTGAACCTCTGCTGTTGGCGTAGACTAATTAGCTGCTTTCCATGTTTCTGTGTGGCCCAGCGTGTCTCCAGTCAGGTCTGAAAAGGACATTAAACTAGGCCAACCTGTGTAATGTGATGATGGATGGAGGCAATGCTTGGTTACCCTCTCTCATCTCAGATCGGAGGGCTTGTGGCATCCTCTGCCAGGAGGGCAGGTTGCTACTAGAGCCCCAAGGTCATCAGCTGCCCAGCCTTTCAGGCCATTAGTTATGAGATTGGGCTCATTATTGTGACAAATCAGTAGGAATGCTGGGACCAAAATGAGCAGTGTAAATTAGACCGGGCAGATTTAGCTTGTGTGAAGGTCGGCTTTAGCTGAATTTGTCAAAAATATGTGACAGTTATGGGAAAGCATTTTCAGATTGAAGTGTTGTCCTGTCATTTTGTTATGATACACATCTGTACTTCTGCTGCGCTCAAAGCATTGTGTGTCCGCAGCAGTTTTCATGGCATCGTCATGTGTAACTGGGGTAAATTCATACCTTCATCTTTTGCATTTGCATCCTGTCAGAAATTGCTGCCCTCAAGAGTTCAGAAGAACTTTTAAGATTTCCCAAAATGCAGCTTGGCTTGACCTTTCCTTCAGGAAATATTGATTATTTATAGGATTGTTTATCCAAGTTCATGGTGAACTAAGAGAAGCTGTGGAGTAGGATCGATGCTGTGTAGGAACAGACGATTCAATTTTTAAAAAAAGAGCAAAATTTTCAAGTTGTGAGGGCTTTCATTTCATTAGAAAGTAAATTTCTCCTCTTGAGTGCAGCCTTTCTCCTCCTTTGGCAAGACTCTTTTATTTGCATACAACCATAGAGGATAAACATCTCTGAGCTGCTCCCTGTGTGCTGAACTTCTCATATCAGCCCAACCCGCCCAGTATTCCTACCGCACTCTGACTTGCCTATGGTGCTTTATTGCATATTTAAAAGAGTTTTGTATATTAACTCATAGAAAACACGGAAAATAATCAGGGCAGCGAGAGGAGAATCACGACTGCAAGACAGGCTGCAGGAGAGAAGAAACTGGGATAGCTGTCAACTGTGAGGCAATTCTTAATTACGAATGGAAGCATATATGAATGAGACACGTTTTGCTGATGGAGTAATGTTTGGGAAGTTATTCAGAGGAATGTTGGGACTCTATGATGTGAGGATTCCCCTGGTCTCTGGGTCACCTTTTTTCACTGAAGAGAAGCTAGCTGCTTCTCATTACCGCTTTCCCATTTTACTGACAGGAGAACTAAAAAGATTCCTCCATGCGTCTGACGCTGGCACCGTCTTTGCTTCGAAATTGGAGTTTTACTCAGATGACCTTTACCCAGTTTCCACCAAACTATTAGACGCATAGAGAGAAAAATTGCCAGTTGAGTGTTCCACAAAATGTTTTGCGACTTCCAGAATAGCCGTAAATATCGGCACCCTTCATAATGTGTCTTGCATAGTTTTAGATGCACACATCCAAACTAAGTCTTTCATACATTGGTAAAGTAGCACATTTTACATATCTGACAACTGATTTAGTTTAATATAGTTAATCTATAAATAATTTATGTATATATTGGAGTCTCTTAGAGGAATAGGTAGTGCATTACTTGCCATTTACTGCACAGTTGTGCTCCATTAGGTTATAGTTTGACCAAAATAGAATTCAACACGTGTTGCAGATTTTGGAGGCAGCCCTTGAAAGGCAAATAATGCGTACAAATGACTAAATGGGTTCACTTTCAAAGTGGGATCCCGACAAACTTAAACAAGACTAATAGCGCTCTTAATTGCTTGGGCCCCTCACACAGCATACGTACATACACACACACAAACACACACCCACACTAGCTCATAAGCAGTCCTTTTGTTCTTGCTGGATCGATGCAGTGGGTTAATGGCATGAGGGCTTAACATTTTCAAGTTCGTTGCACGTCTTTTGTCCCGGTGATTTTTAGCGTGTGAGCCAATGTCTCCTCTGATAAAGCCAGCTGATCTCTGAGGACAGACGAGGCAGACCTGCTGGACAGAAAATTTGCATGCGTTCCAGAGTTCATCTGTGTGGCAAAACCTCTGGTGTTGGGTTGCTAGTGAAGTGAGGCCTTTTGTTGGTCATGGTTAAACAGGATAAAAGGGCAGCTGTGACATCATCCTTGTGTTGAGGTCATTGCGGCTAGTGCTCGTGCGTGTCGACCTAAGAGAAATTGTGTCTCTATGGTGGCTTAGTGCAGCATGATGACAAGCAGTCTGCTGGTTGTTGCATGGCCTCCGTTTGGTCCTTTTACCCTCACGACCAGCATGCATTAGCCACAGCCGTCGGAACAGAGCTTTGTGAACTTTCATGCATATACTGCTACTTTATGCTTTGCGCCAAGAGCACTGTGCATCACTATAAAGAATATCTTAGGAAAGAAATTGATGTAAAAAGTACATTTGTCTACACAAACACAATAGCTAGTTTCTTTGACTTTTGTATGTATTTTGTGCACACACTTGAGTTTGTTGTGTTTGTTCCCCTGTAGCACTAGCTAGATAGTTGCTAAGAATGAGTACCACAACGGCAACTTTATCAACATCTGCATGCATGAATGCATGACAGGGATGAGGAGAAAAGGATGTGCAGAGTGTGAAAGCAGAACCGTGGGGTGCCATAATGTTTTGATTTATCGAGCGAGTCTCCAAGGCATCAGCTGGAAAGAAGGCTGCAGCAAGCGAAAAATGAACTTGCTTTATGTTATTATGTATTAAATTGCCTATTTGATTTAATTACTCAATAATTTAGTACTTGTTCCTCCAGAGCTCAAAAGGGATGATTCACAAACTTCAGTTTTGGCCCTTTTTGCTCTTACAACACCAGCCTGAAATGAGCTGTCTGTATTTTGTGAAGGATGCTTGTGACAACCCCATTACACCACTAAAAGTCAAGAAGTGAGCTTCAGCTGAGATTGATCCGGGGGTGGGGGTTCTCAATGAGCTCCTGAAAGCAAGATCCTCTGTTCGGCCTGGCGCCCTGTTTGTTTGCACTGTAATTACCCAGATTGTAGCGGTGCCATGGTAGACACAAGCACACACAGGGGTTTCACCATGGCGAAAACAACAAACATGCACACCTCTGTCAAACAATGGACTCCAAGCCCTCCAAGTCCCATTGTTATATCTGTAATGATTAGCTGGAGCAGAGAGAGAGACAAACACATCTTCACCGGGTCACCACAAGGTCAGTTGTAATGTAATCTTATATTTTTTTGTGGTAGTTTTTGTGTCCATGCACAGCTCCACAAGTCCTAATTCTAAGAGTTTTCCCACTGATAGGAAGCCTGTCTCCTCTGAATTCTTAATTGCTTGTTTTAAATGAATCGGGAGTCTGAGCTTAGAGCCTTGTCTCTTTTAATTAACTCCTATATCAGTACTAGTGGGTCTGTGACTGGAGACACGTGGATTAAACATAGCTGATCCAGAGAGCTGAGTCTGGGCATGAGAAGATGGTATGGGGGAGTTAAATATGTGGTAGACTATGGGTGGGGGTTTGAGGCTGTCTTTTGCTGCTTTAGCACTTTTAGAGCCTCATTCAAACCAACAGGGTCATTGTAATGGTGTTCTATACTTCTGTGTGATCATGAGGTTTTGACCTGGTAATCTTATTAGAATGATTTTGTGCCAAGTGTCACAGGCCCTGTGAGATATGGCAAAATTAATATATCAAACTGTATATGAGTCAGAGAAGTGTTAATGCGTTGCCACTGTTGATAAACTGTACAACACTACTGAGGATGTTTGATTTAGACTTTCCATCCTCGTACCCTGCTGTGGTTAATCTGAATTTTGCATATGTTAATGCACTGCTGACCACATCAGCTTCAGGTTAAACCATCTAATCTCCTTTCGCTGAGTGACGACGTATTATCAGCTCAGCAGTAGAGTTTGCACTGAGTAATGAGGGTGACATTTTGTCCTGAATACCTGAAATGCAGGTAATCAGGTAAATGCAGTAGCACAATTGGAAACAGAAATGTTTCTTTCTTTGTAAGGATCGGTGTCACACTTGCAAGACAGTTAAGCTAAAATGCTGCTAACTTTTGGCGTATTTGACACGGGACTTTTTTGGAAATTCTGAAATGATTGCATACTTTTAAACCGATCCTGTGTGACCGTCCCAGTGTCAGTGCTGGTAATATCAGATGAGAGCTGTAAGGCAGCAAGATTATATATTTTTGTTCAAGAATGGCTAATAATATTTCATGTGTTTGGTGAAAACTTTGTATTATACAGTGTATTACAAGTTTAGTGGTCCAAGTTGACACCCCACTGGGTCTAAAAGCACTGGGGATTTTAAAATAATTTTTAAAGCGCTAGAAAAAAATAGCAAAAAAAAAAAGTATAAAAGGAATAAAGAACCAGGCAAATATTATATCTTAATACTATTTTACCTGTTCAGCTGATATCTGTGTCTACTAATTACCACTAGATCTATCTTTAACATATAAGAAGAATGTTAATTATGATTTTGTGAATTCTAGCTGGCAAAGAGGGAATACCCCCCCTTTACCCTCTGTGTGTGCATAAATGCACCTAGACTGATCTCCATTATTCTGCCTCTGCCTCACAGTTGGTGTCATAGCAGCTGATAGTGCTACATTAATTGAGTGCAGCATTAAAACCCCTCCCGTCCCCTGCCGGTTGAAGCCGCTGGGGTTAACAGCATTGTGGGCAGAAGCCCTGATAATATATAGTGTCACATTATACCATTTCTTATTTATTGTTCTGTTTGGGATTTTTCAGGCAATGTGGTCATATATTATACAAAACCTTGTAAATATAACTGCAGTATAAAGCAGTTCTGGCCATTGGTTTGCACCATTGACCATAATGATCTAATACATTCAAAAATTACTTTCAGTAAGTATATTGTCATCTGATCTAGATTTATGGGCCAGTACATCACAGCCTATTTCCAAACACTGTGCCCTGCTTTATAAAATGGTGTTCTGTCCTCTTCTTCTATGCCAAACGTCAGTGAGGACCTAGAAGGTAAGATACAATCTTCTCTCTTCTCAAAGGCACCTCTGGGAAGCAGGGCACTGAGTAAACTGCTTATGTAAATAGCTATGCTGCTGTAATCCATTGTTGATGATGTCTTTGACAGCAAGGCCAATTTTGAAATACTTTAGTTCCCTGGATCAAAAGAGCGCTCACCTCTTGACTTGCAGCCGTATCAGGCCGCCACTTTAAGAAGGAGCATTCAGTAGTAGATCAGCGCTACAGATATGGTTGTGTTTGATTCTGAAAGAACTGCAGGTCCGAGTCTTGTTAGCTGTTGGTGAGTAACTGTGTTTGCTAATGAAAACCAACAGCCAACAGCTTTAGCACTTTGTTGTAAGACAGACATGTAAGGAAAATGAGAAATATGTATCTCTGTTTATTAATTCATACACATGTGACTGTCTCTCTCTCACACACGCACGCACGTATATATCATAAACACTTCTCTTGATGTACGCTGAGGTAGAAGCTGCTGACCTCGAAAAACACTGGCAGTTTTCTCATCGTTATTCCGCACACGGAGGTCAAAAAAGCAGCAGGCTGTGAGTCCCACGACCTTCTGTCAGAGAAGGTTAGCAATGACCACGCTGCCTTCTGTCTGCCTGTCTGCGTGTGCGCATATTCTGCCTGCCTCGCATCATCTCGAAGCACAGAAACTGAGCTTCTTACAACTTCACACACACACACACACACACACACAAAACCTGCTTTCTCTTGTGGTACTGGAGATTGTTAGTCAGCTGTTTGAGCGAACGCGCGTTTAAAGCCTCTGATTTGAAATGAAGCTGCGAGGAGGGGCAAAAACAAGCAGCACAGAGAAGTGGAGCTACTAGACATTTCCATTCTCACTATACTGTTACTCATCTTTTGCTGGCTAGCTAGCGGTCTGCCTTTCTATAAATAGTATTGAGGAGATGGCGGTGAGGAGACTTTGTTGGAAAATGCATTTCCATGGAGACAGTTTTCATTGCACTTTGTGATTAGAGACTCATTGTGAAGGGATTGTAGATGATGGAAGGTAAAAGTATGTATTTAGATCCCATATTGCTGCCAGGACAGTCACAGCAGAATAAGAAAGCCTGTTTTAAACAAGCTTATACCTCAGTTGAAGCAGTATCACCATTTTTATTTGGAAACAACATGTAGACATTGTAAAGTGTCTACATGTGACTCAAATACCACACACACAAACAGCGTGCCCCCCCCCCCCAAAAAAATGTGCGTGTGGGCAAATAGATTAAAATCATATTTTCATAGACCGGTCTGAGAGCAGGAGAATCTGAGGCTTTTGTAAAGCACTGGAATCTTTGGACCCACAAGCAGCCGGTATAATGAATGTGAATGTGTCTGCCTCACTATAATTGTGCTCCATGATCTTGCTGTTAAGGTATTTAGAAGTGGCCACATGTCCACCATGTGGCAGCTATATTAAATTATCTGATTTTTTTTTTTTATGCTGCAACTGTTTTCTTGTTCTGCTACAGAGAGTAGCTTTTGTCTCTGGGGCATTGATCTAAGTGTGGGTGGGGCACTTCCTTGTATGGAAAAACTCAGCTGATACGCTTCTCTCTGTGTCTTCTGTGGTGTTTTCCCAGCTTTTAAGCCCATCTACAGAAGAGCCCTCAAGTGTCCCTGTTATGCGCAGTGAGAATACAGCTGTTTGTCAGAGAAAGGTTAAAGTGGCTGTTCAGAGTTATTTCTCTCCGTAGCCACTGCACAGAGATCAAACTCTTGCTGTTCAGCCAGACATTTTCCAGGGATCAGCCTGGTTGTTTCCCCAGGGAAAATAGCTAAGCAATGAGGAAGCAGAAGTGCTGAGCTTATCATCAGAGTGGATCAGTATGTACCTCCAGCAGAGCTTTCAGCTCACACTGTCAGAGCCTTTACTGACCTGGGTCCTAAGGGGAACCCTGGAGAAATCCCAGTCTGGATGTGAACTGGATGCAAGGAACAGGGATGGTGGGAAAAGAAAGAAGGGAAACAAAGACGTGAGAGGGAGACGTTAGGTGTATCTCTTTTTATGGGTATATGTAACAGAAGCACAATTTCAGACTTTTTTTTTTCTTCCAGCCATAGGCAGTGTTTCTAACATTTACAATGTGTTGAGCTGCTTGAAAATACTGGTATCTTACACTAAATATGGGATTACCAGAGATTTTAATCTTACCAAAAAAATCAAGGCCACAAAGTTTGTGTGCATGTGACTAGCAGGCTGATTCTGTGTGTGACAAGAGTATATACAGGTTCCTGGAGATGTTTGAAAGTCCTGGTGCTGCTGTTGCCTGGGTAACCCTTTGCACCATAATAATGTCCTTTTTCCAAGCGAGAATTGAAGGTTATCCACGTCACAGTCTTCTGTTCCCTCCTACCTATGAAAAATAGCTGCTCTATTTTTGATATAATCTCATCTAGATACAACACTGTCTGTGCAGATATGTACTCAATATGAAAAGCCATCTGTACAACTCCATTACTGGGCTCTTTTCATTTTCATTTTTTCCCAATTTAACATTTCTCACAAAAAGCTACCGGAAGAAAAAACAAACAAAGTCAGATCTTTTGAGTCACAATTTTTCATTGACTTTTGGGCCATGAATGAATCCTATCCAACTGACATGTTAATGCAAACCAGAATGCAATTTGTGTGTCTAAGTCAGTGAGAGTAGGTCAGCTTCAGCAGTATGCTTTCTCAGAAATGCTGGAATTCATTGATTAGAATAATGGCTACAGTGTTTCCCACATTTGGGTGGAGCATACGAGGCTACTACTGCTGCAGTCAAAAATGGAACAAAGTGGGACTTGGGTTTGCTGAAAATTTGATGTTGATTGTGATACCCAGGCTTGTGATATATGCATGGTGGTGGTAGTGGTGTTAAATATAAGAAAAAGGCACACTAAAAACTATGGTTTGAGGCTCAGCTGACCTTTAATAAGCACGCAGTTTTTTAAAAATCCTGTTGTCTGGGCACCCAGGTGGCTTAGTGGTGAAGCCAGCGACCACCCACGTATGCCGCGCTGCAGTGTGGGCGGCACAGGTTCAAATCCCGGCCTGTTCGCCAGTTTGCCCCCATGTCCTCCCCCGTGTCTTTCCCATTTCTTGTCTCTCTCCACTACAGATGAAAGCCGTTGTGGCCAAAAATGGGGAAAAAAATCCTGTTATCTTTAGATTTAAATCAGGCAGATGGCTCTGATGGCTGCAACATTTAATGAATCTAGTTTGAAAAGTCATTTTAGCAGCTCCTTCACAATAAAAGCTTTGCTGATGGAAAATGTTTGATGTCAAGGAGGAGCACGAAGCATTGCGTTGGCATGAATTATATGTAACATGCTGTAATAAAGATCCCTGTAGGTATTGGCAGCTACATTTGCCAGCATGTAACTTCTATTTTACAGTGTACCTGTACCACAATGGTTTCTTATTGTAAGAAAAATATGGTAAAGTTCTGTGTACAAAAACTTTAGAATATAATACTGTCACCTGAATTAGTGTCCGTCTTGTAATTATATTTACTGTTTTTTTTGCAAATTCTCAACTTCTTGCAGCACAAGACTTTGGGAATGCCATTGCATTCAGCATTTTAATAACTATCCTGAAAGTGAACACTGGCCATATCTAATTAATCCCTTTAGGAGTCTCAGTCATTGCGGTTGTTTTTTGGCAAATCTTGTTAAATGTTCACAAGTGCACAAAAATTAAAGTCTAAACACAAAGTAACTGAACTGAATGAACACAAATCTTTTAAATTCATGATTTGAACTCACACGTTTATTTTCCAATGAGTTTCACACTTGCAAACTAAAAAATACTGTATTATAGTCTAAAACGGTCTTTCAGGATCTTGCCCCCAAATGCATCAGCATGTCCCTATACAAAAAGTTTTTTTTTTTTACAACCATTTACTACAGTGTGCAGCTCTTTTCGGGGCCCAAAATATTGCAGCGCACTGTTAAACGTACAGTAACGGCTACAGTGGAAATGATATGCAAGCTCACCTCATAATTCCACACTTAAAATCTGCTTTAATGAGCTGAAGGGTGTAGTGTCAGGCGAAAAGCCCTTCAGTCAAGTGGTGTGGGTGGAAATGGTTGGTGGAGCCCTTTAACCCACAAAAATGGAATCTTTAAAATGTAAGTGATTGGCACAATATCTAATGCCAGATTTAAAAAGGTTGCACGATTGAATTGGGATACCTGTTTGCCATGTGTTGTCAGCATGTGAGAACAATCTCTGTGCGCAAATACAGAACCTCATTACAAGGTTAATCATTCCCTGCATTTACTGTAGTTGTACATGAATAGGCCAGACATGCGAAACAGGGGAAAACTGGTGGTGATCTTCCGATTATCTCGCTACACTTTTGCACCCTTCTAAGTATAAATTTGTCCTATGAGGTACTGACCAAACCAGTCCTTTGATCGATGTGACTGACTAGAGTTACGGCACAGGCTCAACTTGTAGTCACAGCTGAGCTGCTTCAGCTGCAGTGTTGTGATGCTATTCCCCAGGGTCTTCTTCAGGAGGCTGAAATAAGTAGCAGTATAGACAGCAGTTCAAAGGTTGTCTGAGTGAGAATTAACTTGCAAAGCCGTGGTGTGCAGTTAGCCTGTGTTCTCATACTACATCAGCTCTTGCAAGCAGCCGCTTCCTGCAGTAGTCTGGGAGCCGCCATTAAGTATAAGACATATTTTACTTGTTATAAACAAAAATGTGCTTCATAACTTGTTGTGAATTGTGTAAACACTGAGTGTTGGTGGTGATTGATTTATTTAAAAAATAAATGTGCCCTCTTTTGTTCTGTTATAATTTACTGCAGCTATTCAGTGCCGTTAGGTTCTTGCTATTTGTGGATTTCACTGATGCTAAGAATGAGTTCTTTGTTGTTATCTCACACACACACACACACACTCAGAATCTTCCCTCCTCTCTGATGCTTGCTCGACCCGTCTCACTCACTGGTGCCTGAGCTTCCTCCCCCTCACGCCCACATTTCTGCTCTCTACTGATCATCAGCTTTATGGCCATGGCTAAGAATGATGTGCATGTATCTTTTGTATGACATAATACAACCATTACTTTCCATTTCCATGTGTGGTTTCCCCTTATCCACTGGCTGCGGTCTGCTTCTAAATCATTTTTATCCCTCCTTCCTCTTTCATCTTCAATTCATTCCTCTTTAAAACCTGAAGACCTCCTTTTTTAAAAACTAGATTGAACAGCAAGGGCTTTAACAGTGTGATGAAGTCAGCAAAGTATGTCCTGACATTTTCAGGCCATTCCAGCTCTCCAACAATACCAACAGTGCTATGGTGTCGCGTTCTCTGCCCTTCCAAGCTTTATTTGGGTAGCACCTGGGGCGATAAATCAGGAATATATTTTATGTTGGATATTCTGTCTTACAGTCTCCCCTGCGTTCCTTTCTTTAGTTTGCTCTTATAGTTCCCGAGACACCTGGGGCTGAAGCTGCTTTGTTGCTGTATTCCATTATGAATGAAGGCAGTTTTGAGGCCCACACATTCATCTCTGCTGCAGTTGGAGACGCTGAGCTGTCAACCTCGCTCTCTTGAACCTTTTTATGCAGATGTGTATATCCCACACAAACTACGTAGTAATAAACGGCAAAGGGGTGGTGCTTGTTTGCGTCCCATGCCTTTGGAGGTGAGTCTCCACATTCGCCAGTTAAGGCAGACACCGACCTTGTAGCCCTCTCCCTGTCTGTTTGGTTGATATTGCTTTGCAAGAACCCTGCGGCGGGCTTCTGGTAATTTCTTTGTCCAACCACACACGCATTCGTCTGCACAAGAAAAGTCTACCTGTCCTTGAGAGAACAGGCTGACAGTCAGATTCACTAGGAATGTGTTTGCGGTTAGCCAGTGGGATGGTTGGGCTTATGTCACGGACAAGTACATGATGTGCTGTTCAGACACGGCACTGTTCTTGTAGACTGCATCAGCTGTGCTGGCCACACGCAACATAAACTAAGCAAGTGTTTAGGGTGATGCTCACTGCACACCTGCATGCATCTTGAGTTGTTATTTAACACAAGACAAAGATGGACAAAGATGACTTGTTGCCTTTTCTGGAAATGTGTTTTTTTTTTTTTTCCCCCACATCAGATGTTCAGCGAATGAATGTTATCCAGAATGTACAGACTTGTTCAGCACTCCCAAATGGAAACATCCCAAAGAAAATGGGAAGTGTTTACCTTTGAAGCCCACAGCTCACACACCTCAGTGCGCAAGAGTACAGAAATAGATCACAATACGTGTAGTGTCTGATAAGAAGACGTCTGCGAGCAGGGCATTAAAAACTCAAAGGAGGTATTGTTTATCAATTTGCTGCAACTTCATTAAAGAGGGCAGCTGGTATTTTAAAACTGGGTTAGTCATGTTGTCTTTAATTGAGTACAAATGTACAAAGTAAAACAGTTAACACCTGATTTTAAAACTGTGGCTGTGATTTTACCCATCAGACATCGTTGTTCTTTGGCTAAATCCAGGCTCACATAACAAATTATTATGTGAATTATTTCAGAGTCATTCTTTTCTCCACCCTGCTACGTCCAATCATAGGTTTCCCCCCACCTGCCAAATCCCACTTTAACCCCTGGCTGCATCAGTCACTTCTATGAAGTGAGTCCTTCATATCCCCTCTGCTTGCCTGGACATATTGTCTGTCTATCCTTGAGCATCTTCTTCTGCCTCTGTATTATCACAGATCATCCAGGGAACCCCTGCAACGCAATCAATTCTCCTTAGCAATAAAAGACATTCACTGGACAGCAGTCACTCAGCAGCCCCCACCTCACTTTACCCCGCATGTGCAGGGAGTGGGTTACAGGGTGTGCTTAATGTGTTGGAAATTTCATTTAACTCTCCTCCTCTCTTCTCCTATCTCACTCACTTCATCTTTCCTTTCGGTGCCCAGTGATTGCTTGCAGCTAGCGCAACCAACACCACCCTCCACCCTCCCTAACGCTGAACTGGCTTTCTCCCACTGTTGCCGGAGAAGTAGAGAGGCTGAATGAACCGGGCAGGAGAGGAAGATAAGGGAACGAGGAGAGACGGACAGATCAGAAGTTGATTCCTTTAAATTGTACAAAACAGTGTCAGCCACTTTAGTGCAGGGTCATTAAAAAACTGCGCATGTGGAGTGCGCGCTGACAGCAGAATTGCACAGAGACGACAGACTCTGCATGTCATTCGCTTTATGTACTCAGTTTGCCGTATTAAGTAGCTGTGTGCAAATGAGCACAAGTGGATACGTTGTACTAAAAAAATAGCTGTCATACATTTGTGGGAAACCTTCCATTTATCTTCTGCTTTAGGGGTCAACTCAGTTAACTAGGAATAACTAGCATTCCCAAGTTATCCCAGAGGAATCTTTGAGCAGAATCCTTATCCTCTGGACACATTTTGTTTGCACACCTGCTTACCTGTTGTGTTATTGCTGTAACTGGCCTGTTTGCTAAAGCCATGCTGAAAAGCCATTGTTTATTATTTCCCCTTCAAAGCTATATGTGATTTGTTATCGAGTACTAAATGAATAATTTGCAGGTTAGATGTAAGGAAGTGAGGAAAAAATGAAATTGTGATTCGAATTGAATCAGTTGGTCTTTTGTAAAGCAGGCACATCAGGTACGAGGTTCTTGATAGTTCCCCTCTATTACTCCCCTCTAGTCTTAAGACTTGAGTATTAATCTGTTTTTTATACAGTATCACAAAATGTTTCCATGCAGGTTGTGTGTGTGTGTGTGTTTCTTGTATTTGCTGAGGAGTATTGGCTCTAAGGTAGTCAGTCTGATCTTTTTTTTGCAGAACACAATCGAAGTGTTGCCTTTGTAGAAAATATTGGGTTGGAGCCAATTACTGTGCTGAAATTGTCTGCAGCATGTTGTTTTTAGTCTGAAACCTTTTTTGTTTTGTTTGTGTATACACTCGCTCTTTTTCTTTTGCCTTTACAGAGCATACCCACAGACTCATTTCACAGAAGAGGCTGACACTGACGCTCACTTACCTGAGCATCTGTGGCATCTTAACTGTTAGCTGCTCTGAACTGTGAGACATCCGAGCCTTCTGGATGTTCGCTGATGAGTCGCTTCTAGTAATTATAGAATTAAAGCTGCTGGATGATCACCGCAGTTCATGCATGGGGGAATGCGCAGAGGTGGCAGAAATCTGGAGTCTGGCCCAGAGATCAGAATTCATGTAAACACTCCGGTGTGAGTTGCTGCAGACCGGGCAGCACTCAGGTGTCAAACGTGGGAGACTGACAACATGCAAAGGTAATGACTCGAGCGTCAGCTGTTGTGACTGGAGTTACTTGCAGAAACTGCGAGCCGAGCAGCGCTCAAGAGTTTAGGTTTGACGTGCGCATCGGTGATCGGTGTAGATTGGTCCCTGTGCAGCTCCAAGCTCATGACACACGGTGCCATAAGTCAATCAGTAAATCAATACACAACAGCCTCTGAGTTTCTCACTGGGACAAAATGTGTGAAGCGTGTCCAAGTCTTGAATGTGTCACACGTGACGTGGTCCAGATACAATTTTATATCTAAAAATCACCCCCCGAAAAATAGCTTTATGTTTTGAATTCTTTAAATCCGTCTATTATTTTCTGTAGCAGCATCTTATACCAGTCTCGTGCTAGTGCTGGGCAGTATTGCGGAGTTTTTTTTTTTTTAATGCTATAAAATCTGTAAAGGATGTAATTATCTTATTTTTCATTATTGGGAAAGACATCATTTCTGATATATGGTATATTTTAATGCAGTGGCTCTCTCTGTAATTGAGAGTAAATGTCACGCTTGTTATTGTTAGAAGTTTGTTTCACCGCGCAGGCAAATCAGAGCTACATGGGCCTCATTCTAGTTTGGAGCGATTGCTTGAAAATCTACTTTTCTGCTCGCTGGGTAACAAGATGCTTCCACGCTTCCCTTTTTTGTCACACTGAAGTTGCTGCTTTGTAAGCAGAAAATAAGCCTTTCATCTCACTTGTTTGTCGCTTCTTGTGTTTTTGTCTGGGAGTAAAGGTGTTGTCAGTCGGGACTTAGGCAGCTGGAGACGTTTGTGTCTGGAGGACAAAGTGATATGTTTTGAGTGTGCGTGCTTTCTATATGGGCCTTCGCGGTTTGTCATAGGTAGTATCTAGAGAGAGCAGCTGTCGTCCTCAGTGGCAATCTACTCAACAGAAATAGATGGAGGCCCCCCCCCCTGCCCCCGTCCCTGAGCGGCTGGGCCGGCAGTGCAGAGAGGTCACAGCAACCTCGTTCAGAAATGCCTCACATGTGGTGTTGCATGAGTGAGAAGAAACATTTGTCATAGTTTTAATTGCAGTCATATCTGTCTGTGGAAATTCATAATTTGCTTGTTAAACACAATATTAATTTCCAGCTTTGGCATTAAATTGCTTTTTTTTAAAAAAATTTTTTTAAATTTCTGTCCCTTTGTATATTGATTTATGTATGTTTGAAGCCTCGGGAGGGTTAGTGAGTCATCTGGTCCCAAACAAACAGAACAGGCTTAATTGTTCAAACAGTAGCTTCTACTCTGTTTCTCACAGCTGATTTTGGTGGGCGGGGCTTGTTATATTGTTGAGTAGTCACCTAAGATTAATTTCAGAATTTTTATGAGTATTTTTATACAATGTATTTCAGCAAAATAAAATAAAATAAAATAAAATAGGGGTTAGTGGATTGAGCAGTATAAGCATATTATTCTGTAACTGTAGTGCTGCAGTTTGAATTCCCTGCCAGGATGAGTCAGTTTGGTTGCTTGGCAGAGAACTACATCACAGCGCCAACAGTTCAACAAATACTGTTCCTCCTCCACACTAACACACCAGAGGAGACTCTTTTGGCAGTTCATAGACACTTTTTATAGGCACTGGAGTCATGAATATAGGCTCCTCCTTTGAGTTGATGTAGTATGCCTGACCTGTCATAGATAAGGAAGAGGCAATAATCCCTCTGCAGCATGTTATCTTGGTACCAAGGTCCACTGCCTATCTTAATGTTGAGGACGCTGTGTTTGTAACTGTGATATTGCACTTTGCTTAATGCTTTAGTGGTCGTTCCTCCAAGTGTGGCCACTCGCTGATGCTGGCCTCCTAAGTTGTAATAATAGTCAGCCCCGATTTGTATAGAAGTGACTTCTGTCAAACGCAGCTATGAACAGTGGAAAGTTTGTTAGATTAACAGTCCTCAGCAGCCCTTTCAATAATTAAATGTGATTGTTTACAGCTGTAGAAGCTGAGAGCTGGAGGGGGAAGAAAAAAAAATCATGGCTGGTTATCATAACAGGTTGGCAGGGTGTCTTATGTTGAGCTTGACTAGTCCTGATGCTCTGCAGGTGTGCGTGATGAGATTCTCATTCTTCCTTCATAGGATATATTTATAGAAGCGACGCTACAGATCTAATTTACTAAAGTGTTCCTTGTGTAGATAAGCCAGTGTTGCATTTATTGGCTGTGGGTTGGCTGATTCGTTAGCTGTGTCGCCGCACACCTCCAGCAACACGGGCGCTCCCTGTATGGAGCTGGCACGCTGTCCTCCTGTCTCTGTGTGTCTTCTTCCTCTGTCCAAAATCACACGGGCTGGGTAAAATGTTGCCTCCAAATTGCATGCGATTGTAGGTGTCACTGTGATTGTTGTGTGAATGTGATGGCAATGTTTTATGGTGTCACCTGTCCCAGGTGTCCTACAAAATCCTTTGGCCATTGCCTAGAAATGATCAAGCTTTATGTAGTTCTGAACAGGAGATAGTTAAGAGGGCAAAGGGGTTAGTGAATTAGGTGAGAATATTGACACCACTGTCTACTGGTAAACAATGGTGTTATTTTCACACATTGGTTTTTGTTTCAGATATAATTGTTCGCTGCTAGTAGGTGAATTTTGTTAGCTTTGGTGAGAGCCAGCTTCACATATTGTTACAGGAGACTTATTACATTTTTCCTTATTTTCTGTCTTTGTCATATTGTTACAGTGGTGGGTGGGCATATTAAAAATGGCCAAAAATTTCAAATGAGCTCATCACATCCACCCACCTGTTAAACTACTCCAGCAGAGTCCAAGAATAAAAGTGCAGCTTTGGAAATGCCCATAATAAGCCCCCTTTAATATATTCCCTTAAATAAGTTTAAGGGAATAATTAATTGATTGTTGCTTATAATCTGATTAAATATGTAAGTTTTGGCTCTTTGTAAACAGTGGGATCTGTATTTTATATGATAACAGATCCATGATTTCCAGGGTTTTTTTTAGGTAAAGAAGGACATTAGAAGCACTCCTTGAAATTTTTGATTTTGATGTTAGAGCAAAAAAAATGTCAAAAACTGCTTACAGTGGAAGTCTTAGAGCTGGAACCACCAGTATGAAACAGGTCCACATGCATGGGTCTAAAATGAGTGTAATATTTGTTGTGGGGAGAGTCAGTGCACTCTCAGTGTTTTTATACAATTTTATCTCCACCTAATCATTCCTTAGTGCCGGGAGGCAGGAAATATCAGAGTGCACATTTTGAAGGTGAAAGTATTTTAGTCCTCCCAGTCTACTGTGACTCTTTCATGCACCTGCCCACACGCACACTTCTACTTCTGTTTTTTGTGTTTTCCAAAAATATTGCCACTCTCAGTAACTCACAAAGATAAGCTGTAAATGTGTATATATACACACACACACAGGACTTTTGAAAACTTCTGGGTGAATCTATTAGGGACATCCACTTCTGGGAATATTTTGGCATTGTGTTAACACACACCCAAAAGCTGCAGAGCCGCAAACTGCCGAAGCATCCGCTTTTATAGAGGCGCGCACACGTGCTCACACTTGCGAATGATCAGTTAATCAATTTAGCCTCTTAATTTCTACAGAAGGAGTAAGGATGTACTTAGTTTTTCACATGACTGTATGTATGAATATGTCTGTTTTTTCCCCTCTAACCACCTCACGGAGCTCACATACCCACACATCAGATCTAGCGTATTTTTCACTTTTCCTCAAATATGATAGTAGTCAGCTTGTAAGAGGTAGATTGAAAAGGACTCGCTGCTAATCTTGGTTTGCAGGTCAGTCGGCTCTTTCATCGCTGGGTGTCGGTTGTAGCATCAGAGACTTTCTCACACGCATGCAGCACGTCTATATGAGTACAGTATGTGCAACATGAAGTTTCACATCATATTTTTTGCACATGTAACCTTCTCACCTCACTGTGTGTTTGAATTGTTGCAAAAAAGCAAACACACACACACACACACCCCACGTTTGAAAGGAACAGAAAATAAAGCCACCTCCATGCCTCATTCTTTCAAGCTTCTTTTTTAGCTCACAGTGATGCACTGCTGGTCGTGATGGTTGATGTTTTGGGAATAACATGGCGTTTGCATTTTGAGCATCCCCACTCTGAGATAATGGTTATACCTCCCATTTTGACATTTGTGTCTGTTTGTGCCTTTTCTTCAGCAGGAGGTACTGTCTGCTCCTTTCCCCCATCAGACTGTCAGGAGAGCACATGGCCTACGGTCAGCAGCCCACTCCACACTCTTCACCCAGCCTACCACTGCCCTGTCTCCACAGGTTAGTGCTTTCTGCATGCATGTGCATCTGTATAATAAAGGAAATGAAAACAATAGATTGCCTTATTGATTTTTGGGCCACTTGGCCTCAAGAGGAAATCCATATCGGGTTAGCTGTGTGTCTGGCTCAGTGTTGTAGGCAGCACTTGACAGCAGCTGGGTCAGCACTTCCTGACACCTTCATCACCTATTGTGCTTGTCATTTGTAAAGGTCAAACAGGAAATGGTTGTATCATTATGCAACCAAGACTTCAGATTGTTGTAGATACTGGATCGATATTGGCAGGCTGAATATTGCCAATCATTGTAACTTGCATCACTCTGGCATCACTCTCACTCCTGAAAATTTCAGTTGTTAGTTTACTTCCAGTGATCATGTAATTGCTGAAAAAATAAAATCCTGTACTAGACGCAGAATACGTTTTGTTTGCAGCCTTAGTCTGCACATATTCTTGATGCATAATAATTACTGTTCCCAACAAATCTCAGTCTTTTACTGCTTGTCACTGTTTTTTTTTTTTCTCCCATTTTACCTGTCTCTTTGATGAGAAGACTAAATAAACCTCTTCATCTTTCAAAGGCTTCTGCACTAAGTAGCCCTTATTTCGGGAGAAGCCTTTGAAGCCTGATTAGATCACTGGACATTGGCGTTTTCTAAAAGCTGTCACCTGGAAAAATAGATTCAAATGTTTCAAAAAGACCACTATTCAAAACATGCTCCCCACAATGCTGTTGCCTCCCTGATTCAGTGTTGACAGCAGCAGTTTTCCCATCAAAACTTACTACGCCCTGCGTGTCATTAGCTTGAGAAGTATGCGTTTAGATTCTAAACAGCAGTGAGATTTTCCAAAATGTCAGAGAGAACAAGCTCTTTCGGTGACTTTTGGCTTTGATTTGAAGGCATCAAAATCTGATTTCAGAGTGTTTTACTTAAAAAGTTCAGTCACTGCTAACCAGCTAACCCTGACCTGTCCCCTCTCATGTTTTTATTCTACCTGAAGCCTGGCCAGGTCTCTGTCGTGGCAGTCCTCCATATCGTTCAGTCCCCTCTGTAGTGATTCTTTTGTTCTTCAGGCACACTTCAACTCCATCATCTCGGACTGCAGCTGGTGACAGTTTTCCTTGTTCTGCTCTGCAGCCTCGATGACTTGTGTTTCAGTGGCCCTCCAGCTCAGAGCGCAGAACAGAGCAAGGAGAAATGTTGCCAGCTGATGTCCGAGTTGGTGGAAGTGGAGTCTATCTGTGGGGCGAGAGGCTCACGGGAGAGCAGGGATGGAGATTTCAAGCAAAAATACGGTTTAGTAATTCAGTAATTGCTAGGAACTATTTACATTTCCTTTGAAGATTGCCACCTAGTAGTAGTTTGATATTTTTTGTTTTTTATTAGATAGTGCACAATGAAGAGCGATATAGGGGAAGACACGCAGGAAAGGGCCACAGTTTGGACGCGAATCTGGGCCGCCCGCGCCACAGGCATGTGGCATACACGGTCGCTCGCTCAGCCACCCCGGCGCCCCCATTGTGTGTAGTAGTTTTTGGCTTTGCGTGATTGTCCTGTTTGTGCAGTAGCTTTTAATTTCACCTTGACACACATGTTTTACCGGAGTGCGAGTTTAATGATGTTAACTGCTGATATGGAAACAGGTGTGGTCCTTAGCAACTAATCGGGAAATGAACATTGTGAATACTTTGTCTATAAAATGGCATTCATGCATAGCGATTTAAGCGTAATGAAGCAACAGTCTACTGTTATTCATAGTGGTTTTTAGAGAAAAATAACAGCACTGTCCAAACAACTCAACTTCACACAGGCTAAGCAAAAGCTTGGCATACTTGTGGCACAGTTTTTTGTTTTTTTTTGACATGGGAGACACTGTGGCAAATAGAGAAGAGTGGCGTGCACACCAACATTTTACAGTGCCAACGGAGCATCAAAAAGAGGCAGAGATCTGAATCTCCACTTCCAGTCAGAACAGTCAGAATGAAACAAAACAGGATGCCATGATTTTATGAGTTGGGGCTTTGGTCATGAAGTTAAAGTGACAGGCTTTGTAACCAGGCAGCCATATGCCATATATGCTTAGTTAAATCCATGGGGAAAATTATGATTCACATCTCAGATTGTGGTCCCACCCAGGTTTAAAGTTAACTTCTCAATCTATCTGGTATCCTGTGGAGCTTTTCTTTTCTTTTCTTTTCTACATCCATGAAGGAGGTTATATTTTACACCATAGCTAAAAAGGTTTGAATGAATTCTGAATTCTGATAAAACTTTGTAGGGGTGCACAGTGGGGTCATGTTAACAGTCTATTAAAATTTGCCTTCCACAAAGGTCTTAGTGATTCATTAGTCAAAACTTGACAAAAAGCCAGAGAAACTACTATTCTTACAAGTGTGCTGTGTCTTGTCAACATTTAGAAAGTACTGCATACAGATTTAAAATATCATGTCACATTTGACCTGTGACCTCTTCTTCAAGGTCAATAGATTGAGCTGAGGGTCAAAGTGATAATAATGGTACATAGAGCTATTTATTAAAACTGCTTTTTACTGCCATTGTTTGTATTGACAGCATATAGGCATATAGGGAATGATATATGGAGATTCTAAATATCATGCTTCTTTGGACCTCTGACCTCTTCTTCAAAGTCAGATAAGGTCAAACTTTCATAAAATGTCTTTTATCTTTAAAACTCTGCTTAAAATTCTACTGCCTTTGTTTGTATTGGCAACATTTAGGAAATGATACTGGTGTATAAATATCACCTTACAATTTGCATCCAAATTTGACCTCAGTTTGACCTCTGACCTCACGTTTACATTTCACATCTGCCTTTCTTTCAATTTGACCCCAAAATGCGCTATAGCTTTAAAGAAAGTGTTGTCAAGACAAAGAGAATGAACCCACATAAATAAAATAATAATAATTCTACTCAAAATGATGTCAAGTATATTAAAATGGGTTTAAATGGGGCAAATGGCGAAAGCCTGCACTTTCCAATTAAAGTACGGTCTTAAAGTACATTTAAAAAGAGCAACAAACAAAATGAATATATACAAAATACAATAATACTCTCTTCAAAGTAAATACTGCCCATAGAGCGAACTGGCTTGGTGGAGGTTTGTGCTGTCGGAGTTCTTCTTGTTCTTTTCTTGTTTGTTTGTTTTATTCACATCAGCACAGTTAATAGGAGTCACGTAAGTAATCACTTTACTTGCAGATGTTTGAAACAATTCTTAAGCTGTCTGGTCCTCGGGGGGGGGGTTGCAATATCATAAATTTAATCTAGAAAAAATTGGATGAGTCTGTTTATGTCTGTTGCTTGGCTCAGTAGCATAACATCAATAGCAAATAAGTTTCTTCCTCAGTTATAAATTTGATCGACTGTTTGCTGTTTATTGAACCACACTGCAGGAAAAACAGACTATGAGACAAGTGAAACTTTTGTTGGTGCGTTCCCACAGAATTGCACTGTTTGAGCCGTTGTCTCAAAAGTGCAAATGCTAAATATATAATCTGCTAAAGATAATAAATTAGTTATCAATTTGTGCTACGATGCATTCAAAGTGATTGTGTGTATGTACACATGCGTGTACTACTTTGTACTTTGTCTCCAACTTAGTTTGGTTACACCACAATTAGAGCCAGCAAGAATCCAATAAATCTGATGCGTTATGTTAGAAAAATCAGTTCAAGGTTTAGCATGTATATTTTTCACCAGGAAATGCGCTTGACCCTCCAACAGGCTTGCATAGGATAAAAATTTTATAATGAGAACAGGATATTTGTTCCTTGAGTGCTTGTAATCCTTGTGCTACGGAGAGCGGTGCATTAGCCCATCTCCTCTTCTTTCTGTGTGTGTGCTCGTGCCAGTACTGGGAGCAAATGTATGTTCAGTGTGTTTCGTTTGTGCTGTGTGTTTATGTGTCATTGGGTTATATGAAATGGAGAAGGCAGGCATGGGTTTGCACAAGGTGGGGGTGGCTGTACAATGAAAGCCGAGCCGAGGCTTTCCTCGGAGTCTGTTTACATTTTGCTGCAGTGGGCCACTTGGAAAGGCATCGGGGAGAGGATGCTGAACGAGAGCAGAGGAAACGCATACACGAGTCGCACTGCTAGAAAGTGAAAACGCTAACAGTGGGTCATATTACCAGGACGTTGTTCACAGTTGCATGGGACAGCAGAGCTCATGGGAAGCTAGTCCCTGTTCCCAAGTGTCCCTTTCCCTGCAATGTAGCCCCCCCAGAGAGACAACCGTTTGTTCAGAGGGCAGGGGAGGGAGGAGACACGGGCGGCCCAGCAGGGAATGTTTGCCTTGCCACGGCCTGTTGTCTCTCTGAGGTAGAGCTGAGGATATAACTGTCATAACTGTAGTGAAACAAAGAAAACCAACCAGCAAAAAGATAGATGCTGTAAAGAAGCTCTACAGAAGGAAATCAGGTTGCATAAACTTGTTAGCCTCGAGAACATTGGCTCTAAAAGTGTCGGCTGCACTGTATGGCATTTGTATATTACACTGTTATCAGTCAACACTTTTTTCTTGTTTCATCTCATTGACACCCCTCTCCCTTGCTCCTGCATTGCTGCAGTACAGGCACTTGTTCCTCCCTTGGGTAAGCCAGCCTCTCTCTCTCTGTCTCCAACCTGTCCTCTCTCTCCTCCTCCCTCTGCTGTTCTTTGCATCCTTCAGTTTAGCTGCAGCTTCCCACAAGGGCTTGATGGGTCACAGCCACACACGCATACACACGCACACACACACACACACACACACACACACACACACACACACACACACACACAGAGCAGTTTACAGCAGAGCTATTACCTATTCATGCATGGACCTCTCGATCCATCTGCGACTCAACTCCTACAGAAGGCAGCCGTGGCGGTTTAGCAAAGTTGTCAAATGTCGACATGTGAAGAGAGAAATCTAAAAGGGGGGTGGGCGGGGGGGCAAGTTGCTGTCACCTCACTTGAGCCTTGCCAGTGTAGCTCATGTTACTCCACATGTAAGAGTCCAAAACTGCAGGGTAAACGAGTGGATGGATTAATCATAAAAGAAATGGAACTGGAAAATGTTCAGAGGGAAGGGAAAAGGCAGCAATCGTCAGGATGGCAGCTGATAAAGGTGTAGCATACGGCAAGGGCAGCGAAGGTGGCGCTGTGACTGCAGTCTGCAGAGTTCTTGAGCAAGTCACATTTGTCATTCACTTTGAATGTGTTGGTGACTCCTGTCTACAGCAAACCTATGTCATATAGATGTGTCCGTTTCATGTTTCGATCAGTTATAAAAGAAAAAAAATATAGCGTTGTTTGCTCAGTTCAAGGATTTATTGTCCTTTCCATTCTCTTTGTAAGAGGGTGTTGTCAGTAATCTTCACCGGCTTCTCTGGCAGGTGGGTGTAGTTCAAGAGCATGATGCGCAATAAACCTTTTTTTACACAGAGCGCTCAACGTACAGGCTCGCATCAGAGGGGCGAGGAGCTGAGAAATTGCCACTGACTGCAAACTATGGCTGCTCTTTTCACAAGAAGGCAGGTGTGTTTTAAAGTGAGCCGTAAAAACACTTTGGTGCTTTATTCAAATAATGCACTGAACTTCCTCACAGACATGGCATATCCTTGAAACATAATGTTTCATTTTAAAAGCAGAGGCTCTCTAAACTCTGTATGTTTCCACTGCTTCCTCACCTCCAATGGCACTGATTTAATAGACTTTGTGGAATACCACATTATGAGTCCTTTAAGCCACTTTAAGTCAGAAATGGATTTTATTTGAATGTTGTCACAGAGTGTTAAAACCAAACTTTATGTATACCCTGTCAATGATAATTTATTAAACCCCTAATCAGCACTAATAAAGCGTATTGATAATACTTGCTTGTACTGAAGGTCTCCACTGATCGGGCCTATCTTTGTCGGCGACTTTCATTATCTTTTATTGTTTGACAGCAACAATGACGCAATGCTGAGTGAAGGAATGAAGCAGAGGATTTTTTTTTCCACTTTGTTTGCTACAAATCAAATTGATTATTCCCGTATGACACACAGATACTGATCAGCCCAGCGAGGCTTAAACCTACCTTTAAGTCACAGATGCCGTCACTAGATCTAATTGCGTTATTGATCTATTTGTGTCTGTTAGAGCGTTTTGCACATGTAACAGCAAAATGAGATTATTTGCCTGCATTTGCAGCCAGTGGGCAATTGAATATTATCAGGCAAACAGTGCGCTGAACTGAAGAGGGGATATAAAGGATATTGTTGTGAAATGTCACCACCATCAAAATTATGTTTCAGAGCACCTGTAACGGAGAAATAATTCTCTGCAGACACATTAGATGATTTCTTTTCCATTCTGCTTTTGAGCATTGGTATAAAGTAGCTCTGCGTCTGCATGCTTTTCTGAACTCAGTTCTTTGGATGCCTTCCTGTAACTGATAACAAAGTCAGTATGAAGAGTTTCAAGAAGAAAATCAATTGGCTTTCAGGATGGTAACTGACATTTTCTGTCAGAGTATCAGTTATCCCATTGAATAAACCTATTGATCCAGAATCTTAAACTTTCATTGATTTGTAACACGCCCTCGGCTCAGCAAGCCGTCATTACTGCATCAGAAAAATGAATTCAGGATAAACTGCTGCGTTGTGCGTTTTACCACCAGTATGATTAGTTTAGTATCAATTTAGTATCTACTCTTACTAGCAGTAACTTACATATTGTTCTGTAGATGAAAATGACCAGTGAACACTGATTTTCTAGCGCCACATTTCGAGTTGAATCATCGACTCCTGTGTGGTATTTCACCGAGCAGACGGCTGATGACTGGCGCTGTTTGTAAACATCATCTTGATGGCATCTAATAATGTATTTAATTAATACATCTGGCATGTGGTTGAGTCTCGGTCACCTCTGTATCGAGGCGAAGCAACCTGATGATTAAGCAAAAAAAAAAAAAGAGTGCTTATAAACTATGTGCTGATATTCAGAAATGCACAGCCTTGCAGATATATTTTATAAAATCCTATTAAATACAACTTTATGAACTCCCATTAAAGGCAAAATAAATCTCATAAATATCATTACTGCTGTCTAAGGCATTGCTTGCCGTGCAAAATTTTTATAGCAACATCAAAACTTAATTAAAAAAAAAATGTGTTTAAGGTTATTGATTCAGAATGAATCCTTCCTTCGTCCATCTTTATTTTTCCATCTTTGCATTCAGCCAATTGGCCAATTTGGTCATTTATTCCATTAAAGGGGTTTTAAGATAGTATCAATAATCAGTGTTGTCTAGTCTTTGATATTCATTCGCATCATAACTGGAATGTTTAGCACACATTGTCCTTACCGCCTTTTGTTTTCTGTAGATCCTATAATTTAATGAAAGATAAGCACTCATCAGCCATTCACATGGCAGCAACCTGATGCGGAAGAGCAGGATGGGGAAGAAAGGTGATTTAAGGGACCTTGAATGTGGTATTGTTGTTGGGGCTGGTCTGAGTGTTTCCGAAACTGCTGATCTGCTGGGATCTTTCCACACAACCATTTCTAGGGTTTACAGAGAATGGTCTGAAAAAAGAAAAAGTATCCAGTGAGCAGCGGTTTTCTGGGGAAAAGGCTTTGTTGATGCTAGAGATCAAACTGCTTTGAGCCGATGAGAAGGCAACTGTATCTCAAATAACTACTCATTACAACCAAGACTGTTGCCTGGTCTTGATTTCTGCTGGTAGGGTCAGAATTTGGCAAAAACAACATTAGAGCATGGATCCATCCTGGCTTGTACTGACGGTTTAGGCTGGTGGTAGTGTTTGGGGATGTTTTTTTGGCACACTTCGGGGCCCCTCGGTACCTACTGAGCATCATTTAAACACCAAACACTGCAGCCCACCTGAGTATTAGTGTCGAGCATGTCCATCTCTTTATGACAACAGCGTACCCATCTTCTAATAATCTCTGAGGAATATTTCCAGCCCCTTCTTGAGTCCGTGCCATAAAGAATTCAGACCGTTCCAAAGGACTATCAAGGTGTACCTAATAAAATGTCTGGTAAGCATATTCCAGTCACCATACATGCGATACATTAACCGGCTTCTATGTAATCTAATCATCTTCTTTCTTTTGCTCGCATTCTGTAGGATTAATCTTTCAATAATCTTACTACAGGTGGAAGCAGGTGCTCCCTATAGTGTAAATGCGATGCTGGCATCTATGTAACAGCAGTGTGAATATGCATATGTCATTGGGAATCTTTGGATGCCAGTTGAAATGTGCATAATCACACAGCCAAAATAACATATTTATAGAGGCTCTACTTCACAGTTTTTACCTGCGTAATCGCATTAGGACTGGATTATTTCAGAGTGTATAAAATTCACTGCGCTAACTGTGGTGGTATAGGGTGACATCTTGCAGTAACATCTCTATTTTTTTGAAATGGAAAATGCATAAGAAACAATGATGTAAAAATAAGAAAAAATATGCAAAATAATAGATTGGCCAAAAAAAAAGTAAAATGCTGTTAAAATGTGTTAAAAGGTGGATCGTGCTGCCATCAGAGGACTCCTTTCATTCCGCTTAACAGCAGTGATCAAACTGAGGTCGTGCTGTGTCTGATAGCTCGCCCGGGGTTACACTCCTATTGGCGATCACACTGGTGCTGTTAAACCTCTAATATGTAGTAATAATGGCTCTTGGTGATTAACTCTACTTACGCATTATTAGCACCTGGTACCTAAAAAAGGAAGGTGTTCAACATCAATGTTCGCTTGGATTATCTTGGAGCTGCAGCAGTGGGAGGCATCTTGCCCAAACACATTCCCTAACAGCAGAGTGATAGAGAATCGAGAGGGAGAGAGTGGAAAGCAGGTAGGAGCGGTGGTGGTGGTGGTGGTGGTGGTGGGTGGGTGGGGGTCGAGCAGTGGAGTAGGCCCTTGAGAAAGGTGGGGAATCAAATCACATTGAAATAGGATGGAATAGAGGAGCAGAGGAGGCATGATGATCAGCATACTGATGATAAGGATTAAGATTGTGAACAGGAGCGTGAGGGCAGGGAGATTTGGAGCCAGTTCTTTTTTTTTCCCCCAAGCATTAGCGAGGTTGTCTAGCTCACTTCGATTTTAGGTTATGATGTCATTTGGGAGGATAAAAGGGCAGAGATGAGAGGAGGAGCAGGAGGTGAGATGACGGGAATGGGACCAACTTTAAGTAAGAATTCAACAGCAATGCGGTCTGATCCGCCATTACTATCAGTCGACTCTATTAGACACTGCTCATTATTGTCAGTCATGCTTGGTCTGTGAGTCAGCATGATGTGTGATTTCAGTAACTTGTGAAGCAGGGTCCGTCACACCGCCCGCAGGCAGGCGGGCATCGCCTGCTACCCAGAACCCTTTGAGATCTGAAAACTGGGCTGTCTGCTTATTTGACTGGTGTGACTTCGATTCCCCTAACCCCGCAGGTGGGAAGCATAACAGTAGCTTCACAGAAACCGGCCCAGTTACTGCCGTCCAACGTCTGTATGAGAGTAAGCTGCTCTCCGCGTGGCCCCCACGGCACAGAGCCTGTGAATATTTGATGCTAGTTGTGAAAGGCCTGGAGTGAAGCGTTTGTTGTTATTAAAAATATGACAAATAGGACCCAAATGAGAAATCCTGGAGTTACTATGTCAAAAACCAGCATAAACCCCTCAAAAAAAACCTCGTATTGTGAACTGTCACAGTCAACATGCTCAGTACTAATAGTCTGCATGAGTCACTCACTGAAAATCTGACTGTTTCTTACCTCATCACATGAGGTCTCTCTATACTCTGAGTTCCATAAATGTTAAAACTCACTTAAACTGTGGTACTCTTGAAATCTACTTCACATGATACATTTTTCAGAAGAGCAGGTGCTGCTTCAGTTCTCTGTATTATGCTCTCTCTGAGGGGAAACGTTATTTTTCTTTATCATTCGTGCATATAAAGAGGTAAGCAGTATACAGGGGGTTTTCTTGGCTCAGAATTGCCTTTGGAGGCTAACTACGCACATAAGCCTTATTTGACAGAAATCTGCATTTTCCTGATAATTCAGTTTTTTTTATGCTTGGGAAATTGAGAGCTCAACAAAAGTGAATAAAACTGTAATTAGATTACAGTCACTGTGGGAGATTTTCCTTCTTTTAAGCTTTTCCTCAAGCCTTTTTCCTCTATTCTTCTAGATATCTTTGTCACCTCAACTGTCAGCAGTAATCCTCCCACCGGGGTCATTCAGGCAGCGAGCATCAAACTTTTCACATGCTGTCTGATTTAAGGAGAAGCTAAGGGTGGTGTAGAAGAGGCATATGGTGGTATACACCCTCTCTAGGCAAAGCAGAAGGCTGCAGTGAAAGTGGCCGTGGTGCAAAGTGGAAGCTGGCAACAAACATGTTGGCCAGACGACCGGTCGTGCGTACGGACTGTGAAGATAACCCGCCCTGATTATCCTTGGAGCTCCACTTGGAAAAACGTCATCAGAGTTAGAAAACACTGAGGCCAAAAATCAAAGCACTTGTAAGCGCAAATGCCCTCGTGAGGTGAGCTGTGTGCTGCAGCTCCGTCAGAGGTGTCTGGTCCAGTCTGTCTGTGATTGGGATTCGTGAGCTCAGTTCTCTGATTATGTGCGTGCAACATGTCCATGTGGGCCACAGCTAAATAAAAGCTCAGGCAGACTCGCTGACACATCCAAGAAGCTAAATTCTGTGAATTCTGCTTTCTAGATTTTCTAATGCATTTCGTGGACTACCCATTATTGATGCCAGCTAGCTAATAATGCTGGCTGAACACTGAGTTTACTAAGACCAAGTACTGATAGTCTTGGTATTTTTAAGCAGCTTTTTTTGGGGGTGAACTTTGTTCTTTTGGAATGCAAGTCATATTCAAGGCAAGGCACAGAGGGGAGGGCCTGTCAGAGTTCCTCAAAAGGAGCATTCCCAGGCTGTGCTCCATAAATAACAGATGCTGTTGGAGGAGGAGTTCACACTGGTCCGTGAGACACTGTACGCTGCCCTCAGTGTCACCTTCCATGTTCTCAGAGTCACAGGCATACTAGGTTAACTCTAAATCAAGGGAATGCTGGTAAAACATGCACAGTACTAGTTGTTTCTTAACTGCTTATCATAACAGTGTCATTGTAAATGCAACTGTAATGCAAATACCACAGATCCTCCAGCGGGTCTCCATATGAAGGATGAGACTGTATTGTTTAAATAATAGGAGATATTATATAAACTGTGCAATTACCCTCCTCTTTCATCCTTCGACCCTGCATTTGGGCCAGGTAGATGGTTTCTGTGCCAGCAGGCCAACACACCGTTCTTTCCTATTAATCAAGCAGTAATGCAAATTTCTTTGAGAAGAAAGGCCAGAAACCCCCAACGCACCCGGTCAGGATTAATAACCACCTGGCTGCCCTGGAAATTCAGATTTGACATTTTCATTGTTGAGTTTTACTTGATGCTTTGTCTCAGCTGACATTTTTAATTAGTCAATCCTTCAACTGAAAAGCCTGGCAGAAACCTTGCATTTTCTTCACCTTTTTAAATGCTCACAACTTTGGAGTTGAGGATGAATATTGCTGAAAGGCATTCATTTAACAGGAGCAGAGAAAGGACGATGCGGTAATGCAGCTTAGATTTAGGGAGGAATCACACGTACATGTTTCAGGCTTCAGTGGTTCTGTGCATGCTGCTCCTGATCCGTGCTGTCACCAGCCAATCAGGTCACATCATCCTGAAGATAACCCGGCAAAGCGAGGTCGCAACTACAAGCAACATGTGCAGTCCAGCATGCCGTGAGACATTACGCAGTTTATGTATTACTGATTACCTCCTCAGGTGCATAGGAGCGTTGGAGAGAGAGACATAAAGCAAAGTGACATCGTGTAGTGATATTTTATATTCATAAACAATGGAAAGTCTGTCCTGTGTGTCGGTACGGTCAGCAGTTAGTGCTGTGTTAGAGGATTATAAGGTATTGCCCTATTGCGTGTACAAATTTTCTCAGTCAATTCTGAATGCAGACACGAGTCACATGTTTTTAGAGTCAGTTAGACAGAATTACTCCAAGGAAGTAAATATCAGGTGAGTACTGTGAGTAAAGTACCTAAATCTGCTTTGATATCATGGTCTGACTTGCTTGGGCATTCTCAAGTTTGTTAATTTTATGTAATCCAGACTTCCTGTTTGCACTGTACATCGATGGGTGCAATGCAAACAGGAGGTTTGGCTAAATATAGGCCAAAGTTGTAGCCCACATTTGGCTCACTACATTCAGCTGAGTGTTGTACATCCCCCACCTCATTAATTTAGTCTGAAAAACAGTGTGGTTACTGTTTCTACGATGATGAGAAAAGTGCAGCAACCTGGAATATAAACCTTTATGGCCTTAAAAGCTTGATGTTGAAACAGAATAAACATGTTAGTTTACGGTTATTATTTGTTACAAAGTACACAGTTTATGTATTTCCCTGTTAGCTGAAACAGAACTTGAGGGTCAGATTTTGAAACCAAGGCAAGAGATAAAACAGCAGAAGGGAAAGTGGAGCATCTTGTGCCTCTAAGCATCAGTGATGAGAGATAAATTGGGGATGACCTAGTATTAATGCGTGCTCTGAACATGATATATTATTCAGTGTGGGTTTTGATAAATGTGACCATGAACTTTGAATCCTGGAGGGAATGTTTTTGCCACTGAAGACTGTTTGTGCCGCTTTAGTGGACCGTTTACGATCACGTAAAAGTGCATCCCATGAAAATTGCCTTTTGGCATAAGTGGACAAGCAGACACTTTGAAAAGTGTTTTGCACTCGTCTCTTTGGCACACGTTGGCTTGCTGAACATTTTGAACACGCTTACATGTCGAATTCATTTAGTGGCGTTTATGGTTTTCTTGCATGTGCATGTTTCATAGTTTGCAGTAAAGAGTAGACAGGAAGGAGAGAAAGACACGCAGCAAGGACCGCGAGTCAGACTTGAACCTCATGCAGCATATGGCCACCTGCTCAACCAGTGAGCTAAACCAGTGCCCAGCCCTCTATTTCTTCATTAGCAGATTTGATAGTGTGCTATGCATAGGATCATTGTCCTGTTTAAAGATTCACCTCACGCTCACCTTCAGGCCTGATGCAGATTCATAGTTGAATCAGTTACTGCAAGCTGCTCAGTCAGAGAGGCAGGGGAGCAACTCCAAAATAAAACACTGGACTGCACCAGAGGATTCTGCTGTTGCAACTCTGTCTTTCTTCTATAGGGTTGAATAGTCTGTGGTGAATTGGCAGTGGATCTAAGTCAGTGCCCATTTTAGGTGATTGCAGATGTCTTTAGATGCCATTTATTTCAAATATTCAAACAATATGAAGATCTTTTCAAATCCCTTACCCAACTCATGTCCATTGATAACCTCCTTTTTTCAGGTTTCACCCATCACTCCCTAATATCTAATATTTGGCACTTAATCCTGAAACCCTGATTGAAGTTTTATGGATTTGAAAGTGTGATAAAGGTATTGGTATTCTCAGTTTTTTTTAATTTTCCTATACCATACATTTTGGTATATCACCTTTATTATTTGAACACTTTGGAAACCATAGATGCATAAATATGATAAAACTCCAACATTTTCCATGCAGTGTTTTTTTTAATCTCACAGAAATGATGGTGCTATGACAGACTATCTGCTAGGCAGACTTGCAGAAACTCAGGAATGGTGTCGCTGTTTCTTCAGTGCCCAAAGCAGCAGCTGTGGGAACAATTAGGAGCATTGTGCAAGCTTGGAGAGAACAAATGGGAGCTACCTTACTTCTCAGTTCAAAACAACTGCTTTGCCTATCTATAATTAATGCATCTAGAAACTGGGTAATGCCAGTGCAAAATATAGCTCTGCTCTCAGAGGGGGTCCTATAATGGTGGGAAGTGTATACGGATAGCAAAAATTCTCCAAACGCTGTTGGTGACGAGAGGAGGATTTTTTGGGAAGATAAGAACTGAGCAGTGCTTACTCAGCAGCATTGATTGGAGTGTGTGGTACGTGTAACGTGAAGGAGCTGCAGACCTCCGCCTTTTCACACTCTTGAGGTTTAATCGATGCTGTTAAGGTCACCAGTGAGATTGGGGCCAGTGTGTAAACTGTGTGTAGGCTAATCTGAATTTGCATACACTCAATTACTTCTAAGAGAAGAAAAATAAAGCTATAGAGCGGGAGGGAGGAAAAAAGGACAAAGAAAAGAAGTTGCGTCTACTAGTCTGAAACAGCATGTTGAGAGGCCAAGTACTGCATGACTAAAATTAACACTGACACAAGCAGCTAGTGCCATCTGGTGTATGAACCATCAAAGAGGGTCTTATTTTGCCTTCACGCTGACCACACGCACACAGACACCTACCTTATGTGTATGCATATACTTCTGCATTACTCTGATCTCAAATGTGGCCCAAAGAATGGAGCTCGTCGTCCTCACTGGGACCGAATCCTTTGAGGAACAGCGCCGTGAAGCACAATCGCCAAGTGCTGCTGTCTTCCAAGTAGAGGCGTGAAAGCCTGCACTGCTGTTTAATAATGCATCAGGTTCCAGTGTTGTTGGTCTCAGGGAGGGGCGGATGGGTGTGTGGGTGTGTGTGTGTGTGTGTGTGTGTGTGTGTGTGTGTGTGTGGGTGGGTGTGGGTGGGTGTGTGTGTGTGTGGGGGGGTTGATAGGGGTATGATGGCCCACATGTCAACAATCACTTCTGAGATCTTATCCCATGGATTAAGTGGGCCATGAGCTGGAATTAATTAGCCGAAACATGTTCAAGTCCTTTAAGGCAATTTATTGAAATGGAATGAACGATTAAGCCAGAATTATTTATATCTTGATGTAACTGGTTTGGGGGGTTTTGATGTTCAGATAGCCTAATCAGGGGATGTATGCTTTCACTGTCAACTCTGCATTGCAGTGGAGTGATCTGATCAGCACAGGCTTTTGTGGGGCACACTTTCCTCTGTCACGGTTTCCCCTCTCGGTGTGCGAGTTGCGATTACTTAATGCTGTGGCGTTCAAGAATGCGACCGCCGATTTCATATCTGTTAATGGCTTTTACCGGGCGAGGAACACAGCCGAGAGAAAAGGCAGCATTTTCTTTTGTTACATAAGCTCGTCTATGCTGAGGCTGGAAAAATGACGGTGATTACTGTCACACTGTTCTCAAATCCGCTTTCTTCTGTAGCAATTGCTGAGTGGCCGCCTTATCACGGTGTATGTGTTCTTTCGTATTTCTGAGGGGTGGGAGAATTTGCTTGTGTGCCTACAGTGATTTGTGAGTGCCTGGGAAGGGGCACAGCTGTGCTTTTCAACTTGTTAGGTACACAGCAGAGGGATTGGGCTTCAAGGAGCCGAGCGGACGAGAGCTTGCCCCTGGGGCAGAATAGAGAGAGTGGAGGTGACATGAGACTGCATTTTTTTTTCTGTGCTGTTTAATGCTGTTCACTGCAGGTAAACATTAATAACAACTCAGTAATGAACTGATTATGATTTTTTTCTGGATTTGCTAGGTTAATGCTTCCCAACTGGTCCCAAGATATAATTATTTAATAAATCAGTGTAAACACTGATTCAAGTCAGTTCACCTAAAGTTTAAGTTTATGGATCAATGTGGAGAGTTCCAGCTAAGAGTTTGTATATTAAAATCTTTAACCAGCAAGACAGGAATTTAAAAAAAATTGCCTTATTGTTTCATTTTAAGTCGCTTCCTTTTGTTGTAAGTACAGAAAATGCTTACATGTAAACTACGAATATAGAAATTAATTTAAATTTTTTTTTATCTTCATATGATTTTGTCGATATTTAATTACTTTTATGAGAAAATAACAAATTCTGCACATTACGGGCCTGAGAACAAGAAAGAGCTCTTCGACTGTTGCAGTCAGCAGTGTCTTAATGTGCTATAAAGGAGTCGTAAAACCAGAAACATGCGGTTCCAAAAATGCCCGGACAGCTTAACGGCGATCGTTGCGCACAGACATTCCTTCTAGCAGGTGATAAGATGGTAGATGCGGTGCATTTTCAGCTTAATACCTCATAAACCTCATTTGCCTGTAAGAAACCACATGGAAGTGATGCTCTAAGGCTGAGTCAGCGGGGTGGCGCTGCTTTTTGTTTGTGATTTATTGCAAACTTTGGCTGTGGAGCGTCTTCATTCCTGTTAAATCTTCAACATTTTGGGTGCACCTTTTAGATATGATGCAATCATTGCCAGCCCCTGGTATGCCCTGTCCTGTCCTCTAATGTGGATCTGGCTTGTTGTGCATTTTCATTCTGCAAACAGTACTGTGCAAAAGTCTTGAGCCACTCCTCTTTTTTTTTTTCTTTTTTTTTATGTGGTCATGAGCAATAGTTCTCAAAATTTTTCTTTGGCTATTTTCAAAGGAAATGTTCTTTCTTTCTTTCTTGCATCTAACTCAAGGGATGAACCAGTGTTGTGTCTACACATAGCAAAGAACCAATTTTAAATTCTATCTTCAGGCACTTTGTCACAAAAACACATAATTTGCTCCTATTTCTTTAGCTGAATCTATGAAAAATGAAAAAAATAACAGGTTGACAGGAATAAAATGGTATTTTTCCACCAACAAGGTGATTCCCAAAGAGCTAATAGGCATAAACTTGGCATATCTCAGCATGCTGCACAGTGTGTGTCCTTAAAATATTTGGAGGAGCGGAGGACAAAAGAAAAAAGTCTCAGACCTAAAAAAAAAAAAAAAAAAAAAATCTACAGCACAAGAAAAATATTTGAAAATCATGTCCTTAAGAAGTCGAAAAAATCCAGCAAAGACCAGACAGCGCCTGAGAGATACATCTGGCTCTACAGTTGATCCATCTGCTGTTCACTGAAGCCTCATCAGAAATGGCCTCTGTGGAATGATGGCTGTCAAGAAGCCATTCTGAAGGAAGGGAAACAGGGGAAAAAAGGCTGAGGTATGCCAAATTACACATGAACCGGACTAAAAATCAGTGACAACAGGTTTTATGGAGTAATGAAATCCAAATGTGAATTTTTTTTTCTTTTCAAATTATCATCAATATGGACGAACAGTGGGATCATCTTGACAGCACAGAACAAAAGTCTACTTAAAGAAATGAGAAGAAAGCTTCCTCAGAGAGTTCAAGCTGTGTTGGAGAATATATATATATATATATATATATATATATATATATATATATATATATAAATATAAAAATAGTATGATATGTTTGCATGTTTCAATAAATTGCTGCACCTCTTTCCCATATTCCTAGCAAAATATAAAGAAATGAGGGTGGCTCAAGACTTGTGCTCAGTACTGTACAGTGTCCTCCCACTAACCTCAGATTAAATATCTGATCCTCTCCCACCTTTGTCTCTTGTGTTAGCCTAATTTTGCACCACGTCTCACCTTGACCCTCGCCTATCAGAATGACTGGTTACTTCAAAATTGATCTATCTTTGTGTTATGACTCTATCCTGGAAAAATGAATTGGACATAAATAAGGATTTTAAACATTTCTAATATGCAGGCAAAAAATTAAATGATAATTTCAATGCACAGGCACAGAAGAGCCCAGGATAAGCCTATTCTCTACACTGAATTGACATGGGTGCTACGAATGTGTGACCGCCCACGTTATCTGGTCTGTAGCCACAACCCAGGACAGCACATTACCACATAGATGGATGCAGTCATTGTGCAGATAAATGGCAGAGGTTTCCACTCCCCCAGAAGGGCACCATGAAATGGGAATTATGTCAGCAACATTATTCCTCAGCGCTCGTGTCTGTAACACATTTACACACACACACACACACTCACACAGGCGCACTTTACAGCCATGCTTGGAACCGGTGATTTCCCCACGGTGTGTCTGGAGTTAAAACAACGTGCAGGGCTGAAGAGGTTTTTAAAATGCAGTGTCATCTTGTGTTTAGATTCAACCACAATAGCAAAGCTTTAAAACAAGGGGAAAAAAAGGAAAAAGCAGGGCCGTCCACACAACTGGGGTTAAAGTAGCTCGGTTCACCTCACAGGCCTGTGGGTAAAAATGTCAGGTACCACTACAGAAGTAGCCCATTGTATACACACTAGTCAGATAAAAAATGTAGCATAACAAGATGTCATGAATTTTTTCCACTTTGTATCAAACTAAAAATAGCCCAGTTCCTTTATTTTTTCCCCCCTCTGGGATGAACAAAACTGTCAGTAGTGTGAATCCACCCTCAAAGCAGCTTTGCTTTGAATGTGTGTAGCTGTGCCGGAGGAGGAGGCTAATAAATTTTGCAAATTTCTCCTAATACATAATCTGAACCGCACTGAAAACAAGAACCTCATTATGCTGCTGGAATTAAACACAGCAGATGTAGTACTGGGATGATATTGATGATGGGCAGAGCTGCAGCAGTATGTAGTAAGGTCCCCCCCCCTTCCTGAAGACCGGCACATGTATGTGAGGTTGTTCTCTGTGAGGATGATTTATCTTGACCGCAGATCAATTTCATGCCTCTTTGCTGCTGCTGTGTAATATGAGACTAGGGAAAGACCCAGCTCGGACTGCAAAGAATCCCTATATTTTCTTGTGCATTGACATTTTAAAAAAAAAAAAAATCTTTATTATGTTATTACGTTTGTTATGTAATCTGCTGCCTGTTTAATACACTCAAAATGCACACGTCCACACACGAGCTGCGATAAAACGCAGCAACGGTTAAAGCACAGTGAGGATGGGAAATGAGAAGATCAAAACCTGCACATCACGATTCTGTGTGAGTTAGACAGAGATGGAGGTGGAAGGGAGGGAGGTTGAATTCGAGGGGCAACCCCCCATTCTAGACGAGGGATTCCTTTACTGCAGTGATCAGCAGTACTCCCCTCGCCCTCCCTCCTCTTGCGCTCTCTCCCTCTCTCACTCACAGCTTTTCTCTTTTCATCTCCCTCCCTCTCTTCCTTCTCCTTCTTGCCGCCATCCCTGCTAAACATACACACTCTACGGTCACGTTTTAGTGGGGAGGGACTGTCTGCTGCAGGGTACAGTATATGCAGCACATGGTTCGAAACGCAAGCGCACTTGTGACTCGCACGTTTTTACTCCAGCCTTCATTTGTCTCCATCGCTCCCCCGCTGCGCCTCCCATTTATCCTTACGTTCATTCTCCCAGTCTGTCTCGCCGCACCTCGTCCCCTCTTCTAGCCCGTCTGTCCATCTTCTCAGCCCTTTTCTTTGTTTCTCTCCCTCTCTGAGCCGCGTGTGACATTGATTCCAAGGTTGCTGTGCTATTGACTGCTGCTACGCTGTTAAATATTTCAGGCAGCGTTTCAGTGGCTGCGTGCCGAGGGGAGTGGAGGTGCGGGAGCTTTGCTCAGTCGCTGCAACTGCAACTACTGCTGACAAACAGGCTGGTGAACAGACGGGTGGACACGCGCGCACACGCACACTCCTGCACACAGCCACCTGCAAAAACACACAGAGGTACATTCATGCATACATGTCACTCCACAGATGGACTTACACACGTGCCAGTGCCATATTTGCATATGCTTATGATTCTGCTCTGTGTCAATGTGTGCGTGGGCTGGTGAAGACACTGTTGTGGGTATGTCTGCGAAATCTTCCTGGCTTCAAATAGCTGAAGTTAATGAATGAGCAAAGCAGTGCTGGAGTGCTCTCTGCAGACTGTGCAGTTATTCCAGATGGGCCGAAAGTCCTTTCTCAGCATGTCATCTGATCAGAAACCTAATCACTGTTTGGGCTCTACTTGGTGCTTGGCAATTGGTATTCTCATTTAGGACACACACACACACACACACACACATATACAGAGGAGGTTCTGCATCATTGCTGCAATGGTGGCATTTACTCTCACCCTCTTTTCATTCTTTATCTAGTTCAGCATTATCTTGTGCGTTTGCCAGGGTTGTAAAAGTAGTAAAAGTGTAAAGAAAGTTTTATTTGCTGTCTGGTATCTAAAAAGAAGAACTCCAGGGTAGAGAACAATCAGTGGGGTATCAGTAGACCCTTGTGAACCCCTTTAAAGGTGTTTATAGAGCTCTTTGGCCTTGAAGACACCTGATGAGAACTCAGCCTTCAAATATAGAAGCCAAAGTTGAGATTCAGGCCATTCTTGTCATGTTGAAACATTACAGGCAAATTTCTTGCTGTGAGAGGTGGGTAGCCCCTCAGCATTATCATCACGCGTAGTTGCAGTAGATTGGCTTGTTTTCGCTGTCTGTCTGAAACCTTTGTCCATCTGGATCAGACAGCTAAAGAGATGGATTGATTGATCTGCAGTCACAGCTGCTGATTGACAGCGTGGCATTCAATCAGCGGCAGCTGATTGGCAGCTCGGTCTGTGTCTGTGTCTCAGTTTGATGCACGAATTACAGTTAACCCCCGTGAAGGGTCTCTAAATGACGACAGAATTATTTTATATCCAAGTTTAGGTTCTGTCAGTCAGAGGAGACCTTTTGGCACAGGCTGACTGTGTCAAACATGAAAAATAATGTAAAGCTTTGGAAATACTTCAAGAAACTATGTATCACAGGGTCTGGGATAATTGTACTGCTGACTAATAATAAAATCAGGCTTCATTATTCAGACCACTGACTTCTTTTTTTTTTTTGCTGCTGTCTTACTTTTGTCCAGCATAAAAAAATTATGTTGGATACAGACACAGATAAAGATGAACGTGTCTGCTCTGAGATATCTTCTCTCTGTGTGACTATCAGTGCTCTTGCGGTTTTTCTCAGTAAGGGTGAGAAAATGTGGGTGTATCGTAGGTCTGATATTACAATAGTTGTACTCTGAGTTAGTGCATCAGTACATTGTATAGGTATACAGAGTGTATACATTCATATACTGCCCTGAAAGTTGCACAGATCTGCGCCTCAGATGCGAGGACCAGTGCAGAAAACTGAGCATCTTCATGGTCGAGGCACAATTGGTTTGGTCCTTTTGAAACCAGCTAAAAAAAAATCATCCACTAGAGTTGTGAGTCCCCCGAGGTGCTTGCTGTTTTTTTTTTCTTTCCCGATGTCTCATCTTCATCCTCCATTTATTTTGTTCTCTTTTTTTTAAGAATGAGAAGACAGCCTGCTTTTTGCCCGAGGCTGGATGATGGCTCACGAGAAAATGTGACGAGCTCTGTAATTTAAAACATATGAACACTGAAGTATTTTTGTGACAAGAAAGCTGCGGTTAAATCGGTTAATCCTTCCTTCTCGGGTGTGGCTCTAGACTGCAAATGGGAGGATTTCTAGAAAATGAGAACGAGGTAGCCACTGTGTAAGACAATACTCTAGGAAATAAACAATTAGAGAAGTAAATGACATTGATTAAGGCAGTGTCATATTGCCGAGTGCCGCATGCTGGCCAGCAGCAGCTGTGGTTGCGTGAAAGAAGCATACCAGATAAGGACAAGCAGTGAAAAGGACAAGTAATGAGTTTGGTCCACTTTCTCCTCCTGTCTGCAGGTATGGAGGGGCGCCCCCTCATGGCATGGCCAGAGACTGTTGTGTTCCTCTGCTTCTCCAGAGGGTAAGTATTTCCCCTCCTCCAGCATCATCAACCTTACGTGCTTATGAGCAAAATCCAGATTATTTTCTGACTCTGTTAGCTGTATTAGAGGTTTCCCTTTTTAGAGAAAGCCCCTAAAAACAATGGCGAGAAATTCTGCATCAGTCAGAGAGTAGAGGTTCATTTGGAGTTAACAGGCAGTAGTTATTAATGTGGGATCGGTCTGGGGGTAGCATCTGCTTGTCTGTGTGAGAGGCGGGAGTGAAGGAGAGTGTAAAAAAAGAGGGTGGAAGAGAAAGGGAGCAGCACTGCAGAAGAGGGTGAATTCATTTTAAAGTGTGCTTTAATGGCTGTAGGATTGTAGTAAAGATAGACATGAGGTCCTTGCACTTTTTACAATGCTCCTGTGATGACAGGATAATGGAGGACAAAGGGAACATGTGCAGGAGAGGAGCAACTCGGGGCAAGGTTTCAGAGTGTCACTCTAATGAAGAAATGGTCTTAAAATGAAATGTCTGAACTTTTGTGTCTTTAAAATTGACACTCAGAAAACAAGCCCGGCTGGTCCTGCCTGTGCCAGCTGACAATCCTTCACTTCTTGGTGGGGGCCTAAGCAGAGATCTGCTGATTCACTGCAGTGGGCTTGCGCAGGAGGCAGAGGTTTTTGGGTGCAGCAGCAACAAGAAGGCTCGGATCACATCTCCTATGGGCTCGCAGCCCTCTGCCTTGATTTATGTCTCTGTCATTAGAGGCCACTCAGCATGATAATAGTATAAGCTGTGCAGGCTCATTATAACAGTAGTTTGGTTATGGACCAATAGAGCCATATTACAGGCTTATATTAGCAGAGAGTGCCACTGAGCCGAGTGTGGGCTCAGCTGTTTGGGACAACAGTGATGGAAGCGCTTAAAAAATAAAAACTAAAAAGGGTGTGCAGATGGCACAGAAAACGCACAAAATGATAAACTTGAACTTAGTCCCAGGTAAACTAATTGATTCAGTCTTTTTCTCTGCTGTGAAAAGTTCAAACCTTTCAAGGAGGGAATAAATTGCGGTGTTTACCTTGACGTCTTTTTAATTCAGTCTCACCACACAAGCATCATTTAGAAGTGTTTCAAGCTTTTCTGTGGGAATAGGAAAACATCAATAGTTGGCTTCAAAGAATCAACGGCAGTCCTGTGAGGAACAGGTCCGTAATGTTAAGGCTGTATCGATTCTCAAGAACTGATGGTCTGAATAGGGCTTTTTTTGGCAAACCACAGTGAGCAGTGTATGCCTTTCAGTACCTACTAGTCCTGTGTTGATTACTGGGCCAATAGTAGGTATGTAGAGGAGTACCAAACCAAAAGTCAGGGTAAGATTTAAAAAAAACAAACAAACAAAAAATTTTTAAATTTTCAACAAGGGTGAGTGTTGTGTATATGTTTAATAGCGAGCAATCCAGAGAACACTAAGACTAACATGATAAATAATAAACTACTCCTCATTCATGCTTCTTAGAAAAGCTCATTTTACATGTGTCCATGTTCTGCTTTTGTGACATTTGACTCATCCCTGTTTTCTTACTCGTGACCCCTGTAGAGGTGACGGTGGTGTATCAGAAGGGGCTGCCGGTGATCTCAGTCAGTTTGCCGTCCAGACGAGAGCGCTGTCAGTTCACCCTCAAGCCTCTCAGTGACTGCGTGGGAGTTTTTCTGCAACAGCTCCAGGCAGAGGACAGAGGCATTGACCGGGTAGCCATCTACTCCATGGGTATGCTCGCAAACACAAGTGTACAAAACTTTACAAGCTTTTCAAGAGTTCCAGTATTTTTATGTTCTGTAGTGTTGCTGCCGAATGCAGCATGAAATTATTTTTCAGCCTCTTTCTCTGCTGTGGGGGTTCATTACACAGGAACAGATGGAACTTGAAATCTTACTCTTTTGTGCTTCTGCTTTTAGCTCTTATGTTAATCAGACAGCAACAAGCCTGATTACTAAGAGAGGTGAACAGTGTTTGAAGTGGATAACCATCAGGCTTGTCTTATTTCCTTCCCATTTGTCTTTTCTCTTCAGATGGGGCGAGGGTCGCCTCCTCCACGGGAATAGACATCTTGCTGCTTGATGATTTCAAGCTCGTTATTAACGACACCACACACCTCGTGCGGCCACCAAGGAGAGGTGAGAACTGACAAAGAAAAGGCAGAGCCTCTGCGATTTGTTGTTCGGCAGAACTCATTCATGCAGCGTGTAAAAACACTTGACTGTGGGTGTACTGGGTGTTTGGGGAGTATTTTAGCTGGTGCAGTTATCATAGAGATAAGTGCATTAACCTGATGACAAGAAGCAAGTAATTCTTATGTCTGAATTCTGTCTTAGGATCATCACCAAAAAGAGGAAGTCAAGATTTTATTGCCAGCATGTGCATCATATTTAAATCTGCTTCTTTGTTTGCATTCGTGTGTTTAACCTCAGAGTTGTTGCCCCACGAGGAGGCAGAAAGGCTGAATGATGTCAAATTTCTGGTGCAGCAGCTCTATACCACGCTGCGCATCGAGGAGCACCAACTTAGCAAAGAGCGTGAGCTAATCGGACGACTGGAGGACCTGAACTCACAACTTCGCCCCCTAGAGAAGGTCTAACTATCTTAACATGTTTTTCAGTATCGAGCAACAAATGACTGAAGGTGTTAACTTCAGCAACTGTCACACTGTTAATTTTATATTAAAACAAATGGATATTTTTTTGTGGAAGACACAAGAAGCTATGAGTGCCATCAATTATGCAACTAGTAGGATATCAGGCATTATTTCTTTTCAGCCATTCAAAATTACTACTTGGTAATGCATCATAAGTATGACTAAGATGTTATTACTCAGTTGTTACTCATGCAACAAGGAGAATTACTGACCTGGATTTTCATTAGCTTCCAATAAAAAAACAGTTGTGTTCCAACTGTGAACGTATGTCTGGTTTCTGCACACTGGTTTCTGTGTAGGTGAAGGAGGAGTTGAGTAAGAAGGCAGAACGACGCACCACCTGGGTGCTCTGGGGTGGCATGGCGTATATGGCAACCCAGTTTGGCATCTTGGCCAGGCTAACCTGGTGGGAGTACTCCTGGGATATCATGGAGCCGGTCACCTACTTCATCACTTACGGAACTGCAATGGCCATGTATGCCTACTTCGTTCTAACACGTCAGGTAAGACTGAGGGAAATATACAGTAAACGTACACATATTAAAGTTATTAGCCAATGTGAAGTAATGAGTGTAAATGGTCTGGTTTTTATATACCGCTTTATACAACGTGCGTTAAGAAGGTGCTTGGAAGATGATCCAAGCATCCAAGTTTGGAGATTCCTATTGGTGGAATACTGGGAAATGAAATCTGTTTAACTCTTTGTCACATATGCTGAAACACAGTTGAGCCCCCCCCTTAGATTAAATCTGAATACACCGTACAGTAAGTATGGAGGTATTTTAACTGCTAAGCCAAATGAAATTCAGATAGCCACACACACACACACACACACACACACACGCAATTTCTTTTGTTAATTAACAGTTGTGGACTGTTGACTGACAAAGACACATCAACACAGAGGGACTTGACCATATGATTTATAAATATATTCATATTATCATATTAAAAGCCTTCCTTCTGCCACACTGGTTGTGTTTTTGGTGCTTTTGCTGTCTCACTGTAAAAAGATTGTGTTTTTTTTTTCTAACATTATGCAAAAATTCTATTAGGAACCACATAGCCAATCACTACAAAAGTGAAATTTAATGGATTTTTTTAAAAATGATTTTTTTAAAGGCTGGTGACATTGTTGCCCTTGAAGAATCGTAGTCAGCATAAATTACCATTAATTTTTAGGTCCAAGGACATGGAGCCAATTTAATGTTGGATTTCTAACTCATGTGATTTGACCCAAGGAGTAGAAAGGAAAAGATGGAAGGTTTCTGATAAACTGGGTCCTCTTACGCATTGCTCCATCTGCGTGTCTCTGTAACCTGCAGGAGTATGTTTATCCCGACGCTAGAGACAGGCAGTATCTGCTGTTCTTCCACAAGGGGGTGAAAAGGACACGCTTCGACGTTGAGAAGTACAACAAGCTGAAGGATGATATCGCTGAGGTACAGTTGCTCAGTTGAAAGCTGGTTGTTTTGTAATGTTAAACGAGCGCTGCAGTCACACTGGGGATTCACGCATTTTATAGTTCAGCTCTCGGATTTGTAGCTGCAGTGGCTACACAGCAGATTCATACCATCCCCCACATATAACTTCTTTTTTTTGTTGTATTTTCTCTTCCTTCATCTTCCTCTCTCATTTTCCATCTTCTTCAGGTGGAGTTAGATCTAAAGCGTCTACGGGACCCGCTCCAGCTCCAGCTCCCAATTCAGCAACTCACCACTGATAAAAATTGATGGGAAGAGTGACCTCCTCCTCCTCTCAGCTCCTAAAACCCACTTTTTTCCCCTTGTCCCTTCTGATGTTCTACACCCTTCTCCCTCTTCCCTATCCATTCCCTCAGATTCCTCCCTCCCTGCATCCCTTCCACATAATCCCATCCCTTTCTTCACTGATGGAGTTGCTTTTTTTTCTCCTTTTTTTTGGGTTCTTTTTATTTTCCCAACTGAAACCTGCAGTTGGAATTCCAAGTGAAAACTGCTAAAAGTTGAAAAAAACAGGACGGTGAGAACATCAAGAACTGAAAACCTCTCACAGCCAACAGATGCTGAGGATGATGGAAAGGAAGATGATGACGATGGAATTAAACTGGGCACTATGGATATGCCTCAAGTCTCCAGAGGGACAGCCTGCAGGTAACTCCAGGGATGAAATGGGAATTACTACACCTGTAGAACACTCCGTGACAGGGAACACGCAGAAGGGCAGCCGTATGTGTGTGTGTGTGTGTTAGCAGGACTTTCAGGCTACCTTGGGACACCGACCCTGGCTGCTCTGCGGGTCGCCACAGCGGTGCAGTCCTTCTTGCTCTAGCAGCCAAACACACGCCTCCTCTTGGAAAGGGCAGGCTGCAAGGACACGTTTACAAGGAAGTTCTGACTGCAGTCACACCATCAGGAAGACCGTAGTTTTTCCTGTGGCTGAATTCTGCTGCCTCTCCCTCTTTGGGCCACGCCTCCTCCAGGTGACAGACAGCTGTCCTTCACAGCGTGAACTTTGTCAGGAGCCTGTCTCCACTCGCAGGATGCAGGAATGAAAACGCCTCATTTCCTCTTCCTGTTTTAATGTCCTGTAGCGGCCCAGCCTGCGCAAGTATGACAGTACCGACAACAACATCACTGTGTGTTCTTTTATTCCAAAAAAAAAAAAAAAAAAGAAATAAAAAAAAAATATTTTGGCACTTTTTATTTTGAAAGCCATAGTATATTTGTTATGGAAAAATATGAATATATATGTATACAATCAAATAAACCAGATGACCAGAGGCTAGTTTTTTCAGTGGGGGGAGGAGCTCTCATGCAAACCTCATTTTCTTTTGCCATCAAATAACTAATTTAAATCCTCTGAAGATCTCCTGCCATGAAGCCCTCTAACACTAACGCACACTTAGTCGCGTACGCACACACACACAAAGAGCACCACCCTCTATGCATTACATACGTTAAACTAACTGTTTTTTGGCTAACTTTTACAAAAAAAAAAAAACAGTTTCTAGTAAATTGCCTCCATTATTTTTTTTTCTCTTTCCAAATGAAATCTAAGTAAAATCACAAAATAAAAGCTCCATCCAAAAAAAAAAAAAAAGTGTCATGGCATTGAGGTCATAGAGGTGTTGTCATTCAGAAATAAAGCCAGAGTTTTCTCCTCCCACTGCTGCTGTAATGCCCCTCCCTCCCTGCTCCCTTGATGGCAAGGCAGGGTAGACTGCATGCTGTGGTATGCCCTCAGTAGAAATCTGTGAATGTGTAGGAGCATTATCGCAATTTTGTACTTAATTGGACGCTTTTCCTTTACCACATCTAGCTGAAGTTTCTCGCCTCCTTTTTAAATCAAAGGTCGTAGAAGCCATAAATTTCTGTTGTCCTTTTTTTTTTTTTTTTTTTTTTGTGGGGTGGGGGGATGATCACGGAATAAACCTTTGCCAGCTTCACATATCATTTTATGTTCAAGGCGACGATTGGTGGCTTTCTCTTGGCCCCCATTCAACTCTAAAGCTTCTCAAAGCCAGTTTTATCATCACTTCTGCAGAGGGGATGTACACATGAGATGAGATGAGATGAGATGATGTACCTGAACACAGATTCCAGCTCGAGATCACCTTGTGTCTGTGTGTGAACAGTCAGCGGAGATGCTTGTGTTTAACTAAAGATTTTATATTCAAATGCATGATTTTTGGGTCAAATCAAACCTTAGACATGCGGATCTCAAGACAAGATTTTGGTCTAGTGTGTGTGTGTGTGTGTGTGTGTGTGTGTGTGTGTACATGTGTGTATGTGTGTGTATTATCTCCCAGGGAAACTGTGCCTTTTGGATCATTAATGATTTAAACTGTTTAGACATTGTAGCAGTTTGGTGAACAGCAGTGATACCTGATAGGAAACTATAAGAAGAGAAAGCTGATCTCTCTTTTTTTGTGACCCTCATAAAGGAGGGTGGAATTTCAGTTTTGCAGTGTGTCTGTGTACATGAATGTTTGCTGAGCCTGCATGTGTAGTGCACACGGAGCAAAGTGCACATCACCATATTCATGAGTCCTTTACACCTAATTGCTGCTTGTCAATAGTGCTAAAAATTAATTTGGCCCTCATCCTTCTTTACAGCTGTCACCAGTTTTAAAATTGTTTGTCCTGAACGCACCCACACACACACACACACACACACCATGACACACACATACAGAGAGAAAATGGTGTTTCCTTGGAGATGTTCTGTGGAAGGTGAGAGTCCTCCCCTCTGCTGTTTCTACACAACACCTCCCTCCATCATCACCGCCTTTTTTTTCATGCCATCCACCATTTATTGCCTTGTTTGTTTTGTTTGTTTGTTTTTTAAACAAATATATCAAATATAGGGAAACTTTATTCTAAAGAGGGTGTTGCATGTTTACATGGGGAAAATATGTAAAAATAAAAAAGATGATTTATCAAAATAACTGCAAAGATCATTTAAGAACGTTGTTTGTAGAGATTCCTAGTTATACAGGGCAGCGGACAGAGGGTTGCGTCTTTAGAATCTGCCCTGCCAAATCTGATTTAAATCCCAGCCAACCAAATGCTCAAACCCCATCTTCACCGTGTTTACTCCTTAAATTCCCTCCCTTAGCTCCCCAATAAATGGAAAAAACACCTAGAAAAGAAGCTTTATGACCTCTTGTCTTGGATTTGAGTCCAAAGGAAAAGCGGCAGGTGCATTTTCTTAGCTTATTGGGGGCTACATCCGATTCTTATCCCTTCTGTTTTTCTTTTTTCGTCAACCCCCAGCCTTTTTTTCTCCAAAGTCACATTATTACAGTATGTTTTGAATGTGTTTTTGAATTGGGTTTTTTTTTGTGTGTGTGTACTTAGAATAAAACTTGTTTAAAATGCCTAAAGAGTGAAGCAGAGGATTGGTTTGAAATGATCTTGAACTTCATTCTGACCTCTTATTTACTTTTTCTTGTCTTCTGTTGACATGATGCTGTAATGTTGGCAAAAAAAAAAAGGAAAGAAAATGTAAAATCCTGTATCATTTATGAAATATGTATAAAAGAGAAATGTAATTCAATTATCAATAAAATCCTTATCCAGTTTTTGGAACCAGTGGTCCAGTTAAAATTTGTTATTAACGTGTCACACTGCAGATGTTTACGCAGAGCTTTCCGAGGTCTCGATGGCATCCTCAGACCCTCCTTGGCCTTCGGTCCTTCCTGTACAGGACATCCTATGAGATAGACCCGTGAATCAACAAATTCTGGTTCAGTTAAAAAAAAAAAGATTTTTCAATCTTGTTTTGATCATTAGAGGAGAAACTTACGCTTCATAGACACATTTACCATATTTAGTTTGGTTGATGACATTTAACACATAATCTGTTCATTCACAAACAAAATAGTTTTGCAAACAAGTTGACTGAAAACTTTCCTCCTAATGAATCATTAGTTTTCCTGAGAGCAAACTGGATGTGTGCTCTGAACTTCACAACACTTGTGTTCAGTGTCCAGCTGTTCATTTAATTAAAATCCAATAAGCCAGCCTCAGCTAAAGGATAAAAAATGTGATTTTAGTATCAGGGAACTGTAGCACTGACTGTACAGCAGGCTGCACAATCCATCCCACTTGTTTTAAAGCACATCTGTCAGTGAGAATTGTAGTGCCCGACACAGCGTTTGAATTCAAACACCCCATGAGGCAAGAGTGATGTTTGGATCCCGCCGTGCAGTTTTAGCACAGATAACAAGATTTGGACTCTATCCTAGCTGTCGCAGGGCAGAACCTGGACAGGCCAGCAGTGTGTTGCTAACACGCAGAGACAGAAAACCATTCACACTCACGCCGGAAAGAACCCAAGCAAACACGGGGAGGACATACAAACTCCACACAAACTCCAGCTTTAATTCGAACCCAGGACCTTCTTGTTGTGATGCAACAGCGGTAACCATCGTGCCACCCTTTTTAACTCCATAATACTGTAAATCTCTCTTAATAAGATCATAACTCAATTATCCACCTAGATAAATCTGAAAATTGTGAGTGTAAAAGTAAACTGTGTGCTCAAAATCTAACCTTTAAATGGGAAAATGAAGAAAGTTGCGTAAAGGAGATAATATAGGAGATAATAAATAATAAAGGAGATAATATAACATAAGATATAAGATAATATAAGGTTCATAACACATAAACAACATGTAATTTATGACTTTTCTGCATAGTTATGCAGTTGTGAAATAAAGTGCTGATTTGGTCCGCTTGTTCCCCAGACACTTGCAGCCAGGAGCGTTGTACTTACAGAAGTAATCGCGAGTGTTCTGACTCATTTCTTCTAACCACCTCATGGATTAATGTCTCCATTGAGTTAATGACATAATGAGACACAAACTGAAAGGCTCAGGTTAGTTTGTGCAGGTTCAAAATGAAAGGGGCAAAGCTACAGATATTTTTTGGCCTCCACTATTAGTCAGCTCGGTTTGTCCTCACCGAGGATCTCACTGCAGTAAATTTTGAGGGTGCAAACCCTGCTGTCACCTTGAAGGGAAAGATCCTTCACTAAGCAGATTAATCAGATCGGTTTAACGCTCCTCGAGATTAGATCATCACTTGTATTTCCATAAGCTCTAAATCAGGAAGGAGGAGAAGGAAACGACAGACACATGTTAAGCTACAGTCAGAAAATGTGTGTTGACTAGTTTAAGGGCATGTGTAGTGTAAAAATACTTCCCTGATGGAAACAATGGGAGGGTGGTCCTGTTACTAGATTTGGGGAGCAGAAGGTCAGGGGTTCAAGGTGAGAGAAGGACGTGACAATATGACACAGATAAGAGGTGCCTGTTAAAAACAGGCTTCCTCAAAAGATGAACCAGAAGGGCTGACACATACACATACACACTCAGGCCTGAGTTTGGATTATCTTCTAACCAACAGCGAGAAAGTAGAGCATGATTTTTTTGGTAATTGCCAGTCTGGTGCTGGAGGTTCTTGCAGATGCAGGTGTAGGTGAGTACAATACAGCAGAAAATAAATAAATAAAGAACACAGTGATGAACAGCAATGTGAGTGCTTAATGGTCAGATTTTAATGGTTGCCAACAGCATTGTTTTAATCTTAGTCTTTATATAAATCTTAAAAAAGGTTAAATGAATGCACTTTTGGGGACTATTTTCAGCTGTGGATTTATACACATTTAATGCTCTGGTGAGTTTTTAAGCAGAATAGCAGAATAATCTGCGCTCCCCATGTTCGAGGCGATGAAGAAATGTGTCGCCCAGTGCAAATGTGAGGCTCACTGATGTGTTTGTAATTGTTATTGGCCAACAAAGCACAGAGCAATAAACCATGTCAGGCTCCGGCCACACAAAAGTTGTTAAAGTGATCAGGTCATTGTTGTTTTTGTCCATCGGCTGTGTTGATAAATTATCACTGCCTATAACCTCTAACAAAAAAAATATGTATCATGAAAAAGGCTAAGTTTGGGTGCTGTTGTTCTTCATCTTCATTTGTGCAGACAAGATCAGGTCAGACATGGCTCCATGTCCCCCCCCCAATAGCATTTTTAAGTTTTTTAAGCCCCATCTGAAAGATTTAATGCTCCCATTAGCATACATCCGCATGACTCAGCTACATCCTCTGCCCATTCTGTGCTGCTGAAGCCGTTAATGCTGTCAGAAGACTCGGACTGTGGATTGATCTGTCTGCTTTTATTGGGGCAGCGCAGTGACCAGATATACTTGGTGGAGGGAAAAATAATGTGTTTGGTTCATAGTCCCAAAATGTAATAAATCATGCACAAATGACACAGTCTGTACTGTATGTGTTTCTTAACTTCTGGAAGCAAATTTTTAAGAAAAGGCACTGTTATTGTCGCTTCAAGCCTCTGGTCAACTTTAACCTCTTTCATATGTCACACACAAAGCACTTCCATGGTTTACTCAGTCCTACTGATAACACTCGCTTTTATTCTCATTGCATGCTCCCTCATGCTGTCCCCTTTTGTTTTATGTCTGTGCCTTAATTACACTGTTAAAAAGGGCATGAAGAAGGGAAAGACTATTGATTGTTTTGCTACAGTTTGTTTATTCTGCATGTTCAGTTGTTCTCCTGATTCTGCTGGCTGTGGTGAAAATAGTCACCACTGACAGAACTCATTGGCCAAAGAGGCCTTTAGGGACAGCTTGTTGGCTTTTAGTTCAATTATGGTGTTTCCATCTATCTGGCCGATTCAAAGGTTTCATGGTAACAAATGGTCAAGTGGCCAAAGTGCATAAATGGTGTTAACGTGAATTAAAATCTACAATAAAGGGTTCACCACTGTTCTTTCTGGCCCCATATTTATTCCAAACTTCTTCCACCTTGATTCATCATCCCAATTATAAAAAAGGAATTTATCCTTTCACTTCATGTGCAACTCAGTATCTTCTCCCTTCCCACCACCCTGTCACAGTCCTGGACCCCTGCTCTGCATACATCAGCTTGAATGAACCGTGGAGGAACACAGACTACCACGTCAACCAATCGTCCGGCGTGCCCCTGTGTGACAGCCACGTCTCCGGTGAATGGTATCGCTTCACCGGCATGGCCGGGGATGCCATGCCCACCTTCTGCATCTCTGAGAATCACTGTGGCACACACGCCCCCATTTGGCTCAATGGCAGCCACCCCCAGCTCCACGAAGGCATCATCACCCTGCCTGTGTGTGCCAGCTTCAGCAACAACTGCTGCCAGTGGAATGCCAGCATAGATGTGAAGGCCTGTTCTGGAGGATACTTTGTATACCGCCTGCCAAGGCCCTCAGTCTGCTTCCATGTGTACTGTGGCTGTGAGTGAGCATGTCAGATGTGACATTTGTTGTTTTATGAAATGGTTTTCAGTTGCCTGACTTTGCTGTTTTTGTGTGTTGCACAGATTTCTATGATCTCTGTGATGATGTCGAATGCACAGGTCCCAGATGTTCACAGTCTGACTGCCGCTGCGCCCCTGGAACTGTCCTGGGACCAGACGGACAAACATGCCTGGGTGAGACATGCAGAGGGGGAGGAGGCGAGGGCGCAGATAAGTTGTGCAAGAGACAGAGATGAGCGAGGGAACATGGAGGCCAGATAGGCTGGAAATGGTTTGTGGAAAACAAGAAGAAAAATCAGTCCAGCTGGATTTGTAGCGTATTCTCCAAATGTCTTACAACATTTTCTAGTTAAGCTGTCCTCTGTTGTTCCACATTTAGAGCACATACTTGATTTACCCATCCATCCATCCATCCATCCATCTGTCCATCCATCCATCCTCTTCTGCTTATCCTCATCCTTTTCAGGGTTGCGGGGGGGGGGGTGCTATCCAAGCTGTCATAGGGCGAGAGGCAGGGTACACCCAGGTCGCCAGCCTGTTGTAGAGCTAACACAGAGAGACAGACAATTATTCTCACTCACATTCACACCTATGGGCAATTTAGAACCACCAATTAACCTAATCCCACAAACTGCATGTCTTTGGACTGTGGGAGGAAGCCAGAGTACCCGGAGAAAACCCACGCAAACACTTCAGAATAAAAAAGCAAGAGCAGCTATCAGTACAGTGAAATGCAGTTTGGTATTTAGTTTGGATTTATTTGCATAAAATAAAATAAAATAAAATAAAATAAAAATAAAATAATGTTGAAAAAAGCAGCAACAATGATAAAATATTTAAAAAATTGTGGTTTATGGATGCAAATTCACTCAAGAGGGGTGTGTGTGTGTGTGTGTGTGTGTGTGTGTGTGTGTGTGTGTGTGTGTGTGTTTGTGTGTGTGTGTGTGTGTGTGTGTGTCTGGTGCTTAATGATGGGTGGCAGGTATGCTCGGGGAACCTAGCCAGTCTGCACCTCATTATTCACCCATCAACCAAATCTGCCAGTCCTTACCTCAGAAATTACTTTCTCATTTCTTCATTCTCGCTTACTCTTTCTTCACTCTTGGACTCTCACTTTTGTCCCCCTCCCCAATATTTCATCCATCACTATTTCTTTACCAGCCCGCTCAGGATTATAAACGCAGGTTTAAAGTCCTTTGAAGTTGATTTATCATTTCTAAGTGGATGGCCTCAAGGTGATACGCTCTACTCAGTCATTTAAAACAAGGCTCATCTGATATTAATATTTGAACCAATGTGGTACATGTGTGTGTGTGTGTGTGTCCATGTGCACAGATGTGAATGAATGCAATCAGGGCAACGGTGGTTGTGCAGAAGTATGTGTGAATACGAAAGGATCCTGGCGCTGTGAGTGCGGACGAGGGCGTGTGCTGGACGAGGATGGACGCAACTGTAGAGGTACATGCATGGGCTTGTACTTATGTTTTGGACGGGGATAAGTAAACCGGACACACACACACACACACACACACACACACACACACACACACACACACACACACAAAGCTCTGAATACTTCCCTGTTCTCTGCTCTGTGTTGAAGAGATAGCAGGCTGTCATGTTAACAATGGAGGCTGCAGTCATGTCTGCTCCGCTCTGCCGGGCTCCTATCAGTGCCACTGTCCCAGAGGGCTGGAGCTGGGAGAGGACAAACGCACGTGTCAAGGTGTGTGTGTGAGCGAAGAGAAAGACAGATATTGGAGATAGATAATCAATCAGTCATAAAGGGAAGCTGATGTGCAGCTACAAGCTTGCATTTATCTCACCTGATTTTTTTTTCAGTAGAGCTACGACAGGAACATTTGATCAGGTCATGAGGGATATCTTTATCATCCCTGTGTGGGGTTACTGTTGGAAGGGAGGATCCATAATCATATTTGCAGTGAATAACAATACTGACCTTTACTAGAAAGCTCTGTTTAATAATCAAGAGAAACTGTATTGAAAGCAGGCTTTCTGCCCATGTATTTTGTCTTTTGGTCTTTTTTGAAAAACACTCCAAAGAAAATATATTTTTATTATGACTTATTGTGCAGATTAAGATTCTGATTAACAGTTTGCTAGATAATATATCAAGAAATAATAATAATAAAACATTACAGTCTGTGTCACACAGAGCACATTTTCTTTTAAACCAGAATACAAAAATATTCCCATGTCAACAGTTTTTATAATTATTGTTGATTAATTTCTCAATGATCAAGCACTAATGTTCTCAAAACAATAAAACCAAGCTCAAAGATCATGTATTTAAATCTCTTGATCAACAGTTTGCAAAAACATAAAAAGAATGATGCTGATATTTACAGTGTGGAAGCTGGAGCCAGCAAATATTTATTTATGGAATCATGAAGCAGTCCTCAAATTAGACAACAATTCTTTTCCCTCATGCAAAACATAAAAAACAGCACAGCATGTGAGGAGCTCGAGTTGATGCATACTCAGAAATTTCCAATCAGAAAGTGACAGACCAATATGCACTGTATGCTGGATGATCACAGTATAACACAAAACCAGTTAAACTTCAGAGATATCAATTTGTCCAGTTAGGAATCGGTTTCACCTGCTTTGGTGTAAATGAAATGGACAACTGGAGAGGCAACAAAAAGACTGATTTTTCTCTAGTTTTGATTTTTGATAGTGTCCTTGCCACTACTGGTAGCATGAGATGGTACTTTGGGGGCAGCTGTGTCATCTACTAATCGAACCCTGCCTCCTCTAGTTGCCCCTGATGCATCCACTGGCATGTGAGTGTGTGAATGTTATGCTAAAAGCACTTACAGTAGGCATAGAAAAATTATGAGTGTGTGTGAATGGGTGGATAAGGCTTGTGATAAGAAAACACTTTGAGTGTTCAAATAGAGTAGAAAAGTCTATTATTACCAGTCCATTTACCTGCAGCCCATTCAGGCTGCGCAGGTAGCCCAGCTCCTCAAGGAGCTGCTGTGTGCTGTTGTGTCTCCCAGCACAGCCTCAAGGGTGTGGAAAGAGATACCGAGAGATTGGCCATTACACAGGAGAGCTGGGCAGTAGGACCAGTATCTCCTCCTCCCTGACTCCTCCAGTGAGCTACTCGTGGGCATGTTTCTACCAATGCGGTCAGAGATTTACACCAAAGTAACTGATATCCCTGAAGTTTATCTGACCTTCTGTTATATTATGTTATGATCAAATGTTCCCTTAATTTTTTAACTGTAATATTGCTGGGAGTCGGCAAAGTCAGAAATGTAGTCAGGTCGTAAGGGGCAGTACTCACAAACATGTACATAAATATTCCTTTAAATATGTGTTAAAGGCTCAGGCAAATTGTCCTAATTGAACAGGTATTAAAGGCAATCTCCTGTTTTTCTGTCGACAGACCTCAGACAGATCTTTACTGTCACATTTGCGTTTACTGGTTTCTGCCATTACATCTCGCCACAGGGCAGCATACTGTGTGATGTAGCATGTTTTCATGTAATAATTACACCACAACTGTGAGATCATTTTAAGCGTTTTTTTTTTGGTTGTTGTATCCATGCAGTTCCAGTCCAGTGTGATTCCAGCTCTATTACAGTATCAGTTCCTAAGGACCTTGTAGGAGGACTGGAGCTCTTTCTCTCCAACTCATCTTGTCGAGGTGTCTCCAATGGCACACACATCAACCTCAACTTCAGCCTAAAGACATGTGGCACAGTAGTTGAGGTCAGCGGCACTGGGGTGAAATTTCTTTGATAGAATGCACCCTGGGTTAAATACGTAAGGCTAAGGCTTGGAAAAATGAGCAGTGCACTTTAATGTTGGTAGTTTGAGGTTGTCACTAACTGAAAAACCCATTAATGTAATGTAAATGTTCACTCCCAGGTGACAGCTAACAAGATTGTAGGGACCAACCTGGTGACAGGTCTCCCCAGGAGCAGCCCAGGAAGCAGCGGGGACTTAATAGTTCGAACCGGCAAATTAGTGCTCCCAGTTACCTGTGAGTTCCCCAGGGAATACCACGTTACGGATGGATATCAGGCAAGCCAGCGCAGCTCAGCCCTAGAGCTGGAGGGCCACAGCGAGGGGGTCTTCACTTTTTCCCTGGAGCTCTTTAAGGACGCTCAGTTCTCAGAGCCCTACCGCACACCACCCCAGCTCCGCCTGCACGACTCCCTGTTCTTTGGGGTTGAGCCTAAGGAGAGAGTGGAGGGCCTCTCTTCTCTGGTGGAGAACTGCTTTGCTACACCAGGGCCCAAAGCTGATCAGGCCCTGAAGTACTACCTCATCAGAGATGGGTGAGTGGAGGTTTTATGTCACAGTCTTAGTGTCACATCCTCTGCGACACATTGTATTAAACAGCTTTTTTAATCCATGTAAGAACTGGAAGATGGCACTACTGAAACCGTATGCATTGTTTTCTTCAATAAATTGGTGTCTTTGCAACTCAACTCAAAAGACCGTTTAAAATGTGGTGCTCACACACAACTGAGATTCCTGTCTTGTTGTAATACTGTCTTGTTAATACTACAAGTGCGTTCAGTTCTAGTTATTATACTAAAGGTCAACAGTATCAGACACTGCTGTGTTTTATAAAGGTCTCGGCAACAGCTGCTTGATAGTTGTAGAATTGGAAATCACTCTTTTAATTGAAAAAAATGCCACTCTGTCTTGTATTCTGACTAATTCAGAAAAAAAAAACATATTATTGGGTAGACAAATAGAAACAGATTTTTTATGTACGAAGCACTCAGTTTCTTCAGTGAATACAGCGACTTTTCCTTTGCAGAAACAAACATATCAGCACTAAATCTATATTCATGTGAGCCAACAAATACAGCAGTGTTTCAGGACCTTGAGGCAACTAACCTCTTGATGAAGTGCCTTGTTAGAAATATTTATGGATCACTGTTTACTGCATTAAGATGCATCTGTGACTCTGTTTTCTTTATTTGGCTTCACACGCAGATGCATTTCTGATGAAACAATGACACAGTACTCATCAAAGGACCAGCTCTCTAAGCACTACCAGGTCCCCGTCTTCAAGTTCATTGGCAAGGACAACCGAGTGAGTAAAAGGAGCATGCTGGGAGCCAGCTGGCGAATGTGTGTGGGCTTGTGTCTGTGTGATGCTATACTGCAAAGACTGTATTAATAGACCATGTGAATTAGCAGAATCCTTTCTCAAAATCTCAAAAAAAGCTTTCCTCCTCTGTTTACAGCAAGTGTTCCTGCACTGCCAGGTGCTAGTATGCCGGGCAGGAGACTCCCGCTGTGCCCAGCGTTGTCGGGGACGTGTCAGACGGGAGGTTCAGACGGATGAACCTCGGGAGCAGCACGCGCTGAGTGCAGGCCCCATCATTATCCTGCCTTAATCAAATATATTACTATCAGCAGAAACGTCTACAAAAAAGCCACAAGGTCATACAATCAGCACAGCTACATTTGGATTAAAGTGAACACATTATGGTTTTCCTTATTTTCTGTCATACATGTACTGTTAGAGTGGTGCTTTTTTCATATTAAACACAGCTAAAGTTTCAGATAAGGTCAGCGTGTCAGTGTTTCTGCAAATAATCCCTATGAGCCAAAAGCTCAGACCTTAGACTGCTCCAAACACTTGGTTTCAGACATTTTATACTCTTGGAATTTCTATGATGTCAAAGAGGGGGGATGTCCTTAATATGGTCACCTCAGGCACACAGCTCTGGCTGTGAGAAAACCCCACCCACCAACCGGTTACACCTGTTTGTGAGGAGAAGCCAATCAGAAGAAAGATGGCTTAAAGGGAGAGGAACTAAAACGGCTTGAGCTGAGGGGATTCACTGAGGCCAATTATAATGAATAAGGATCATTTTTGAGCATGTTCATGCAAAGCTGCTTTTGTAGAGTCCACAAATAAAAATATAGACATGGAAATAAGCATGTTAGAACCCCTTTAAAGAGGAACCAACCAGGTCAGTTTATTTGCTGTTCCAGACACTAAATAAATGTAGACATAGACACAAAAAAGTCAACTTCATGCTTCCACATATATACAGACACTGCATAGTAGATGTACAATATGTATACTCCTCTTTTTCCTCCTTCCACTCTTATTTATTATTTATATTGCTGTCTCTTGCAGCACTTTTTAATGACATTAAAGTGAATGACATTTCATTTAGAAAGCGGGAAAAGGGGCCACGCATCATTTATAACAACTACAACATGAGGGATGTTTTTCTGGGTCACACTTTCAGGCATTTCTCAGAGTTGATTAAAGCTCAGAGACTTAGTGGATTTATAGAAGTGGTTTATTTTTCACACCATCTCTGACTTAAAAAAACAAACATCAGGAGCATCCATAAGATGCGTTCTGACTCATTTGCTCAGTGTAATCGATGCCACACATTACAGTGTGCTGGGAAAGAGATATCAGAGTGCTCCGTTTGGAAATTATGCATGTGCTCCATCACCCTGACAATTAATCTAGAGTTAATCATGTCAGTTTAGCTGCAATTAGGCTTTAATTTATTCATAAAAATAACAAATAACTGGAAAATAACTTACATCAAATATTAACATAGTAGGGATTAGATTTACACGACACTGACTTAAAGTTTGACCAGTGTGACAAATTTAAGATAGCAGCACACAATGAGCCATGTGCACCACAGTAATTATCTGGTGTCTTTCTGTCTAGAGGAAATTAATCCGATGACAATATCCCTTCTATCTTCCCGTCACACACTTTGTTTGGAGTCATCAAGTAATTTATGGTAATGGAGTCATAGAGCCAATTGGCCTGAAATGAGGAGCATGGTGGGCGAATATGCATGAACAATTGTGAATAAAGGCACAGAAATTGTTCACATAAACTCCTCATTTATGTTTTTCCAATTTCTGGCCACTTAATCTTGAGAGGGCTCTTGTGAGGCATCTCTTCTTTGAAGAAAAAAAAAAAGCCAATAAATGCATTCTGTGTGTGTGGAAATATCCATGACTCTCTTAGTTGTCTGTGAAAGCAGAAGATATCCACAGTCTTCTGTGTCACAGTTCATCCCTCTCCTCTCCCTCGCAGACGCACGCTGCCCTCTGGCTGTTCATGTAAGGTCTGCAACCAAGAGTCCACACTGTGTTGTAGAGAGCATCTGCCATCGATTCACAGGCTAGGAGGGGGAATAAAAATGAGAGCAGGGAGGCTGACTTATTTTTCTCTATTTTGACAACTTGTAGTTATGCACAGCCAGGAAAAGGGTGGAGTTAAATATCTCACCTTGTACTTTGGAAACAAATCCCAGACTGCTCTTAAGGTCAGAACAGATGCCGTACAGGCACGAGCGAAACCTGGAGTCACAGTCGTACTTGCTTGCACCACAGTTTTCGTAGCACATGTCAAGCTGGTTGCAGCACTTTGTCATAGCAGGGATCCCCAGGTCAAGCTGTCAAAGATAAATTGTGTCATTACAGTAGCATTTACAGCCATTAATTAATGCTACAGAGGCTTAATAATACTGGTTTGGGGGCTGTTGGTGCTGTGAACAGGCAACCTACAGCAGCATTCACCTGGAATCCCACCAGAGAGGTGCTGCAGCCGTTGGGGTCGGAGAGCTGGTAGCCAGGGCGAGGTTGAGGAAGTTCTCCTGAGAAAACGGGGACATTTCATTTACTTCTTGAACTTGATTGCGTTAATAAACTAATTTCATGATGTACTCGCAGTCGAGCGTTGACTGCTTATCCTCAGGTGTGTGTCATTTCACAGATAAGATGTAACTTCTGCTTGAGAACATCTGTGTGGATGATTGATATGAGGGAAAGCCAACTCCCACTGATAAACAAATGCATTCAAGTTTCAGTATCAGAAGCCTTAGGCCCACGCATATTATCTTGGATCCACAAAGAAGTACAGCAATCAACTGACAGCAGTAGATTGGATGTGAAAATTGAAACATGCTAAACAAAAAAATATCTAGTAATAGAAGAATATTGAAAGTAGACAATACGGTGATCAATTTGAAAAACTTGCTTTGGGTCAATAAGAAAAAAACAATCTGCAAAACCTTTGCTTAAAACACTTGAAGACTCATGAACTTGAACATAACATCATAAGATGAATTCTTACCATATCTTCTGCAGCGGTACTCACAAACACCATTGTGTCCACCGACCAGCTCCACCAGGGAGTCAAAGTATCCGTGCACAGTCTGGAAGCTATTTCTAATAGAGTTGAGGCTCCAGCTCGAATCTTCTTCTTCCAGTGGTCTTTTCTGGGACTTGTTTGTCTGAACTGGTCTGATCTCATTCACCTCCCTCCCCAGAAGCAGGTTGCTCCTGGCTCTTAGCTTCTTTAGCAAAAGCTTTCATACCGGGGGTGTCTCCAGGAGGCCCACCACTGTTTGGCCCTGGTTCTTTGCCTGTTGCACCTTCTGCCACCACCTGGACAGCTTTTTCAAGTTTGTTACCTGCTTGGTTATCCTTCAGACCCATTTCATCCGGCAGTTTGTCAACAAAAACGCTATTACCTGTGTTTGCTTCAGCTGAAGATGAATCACCTACTTGAGCAGCAGAGGCAGTTTCAGCAGCAGGGTCTCCCTCCTCCTTTGCGTCAGTCTGGTAGTAGCCTAAAGTGGCACACATCCCGGTGGACAGGCAGAGGAGGAGCAGGACAACAGTCTGAAGCAGCATGGTGCTGAAGTGGCAACAATCCAAGCAGAAGTGAGGCGTCATTAACAGGATGGGATAAGCTTAGACAGTGAGCGACAGAAACACAGTCTGACCCAGCTGACTCTGTTAGCCAGAGTGCAGACTTTGACCTCTGATTACATTCTGGTAGACAGCAAAACGTTTCCCTCATGTCAGGGGCAAAGGTCATCTTCTATCAATCCAAAGAAAAGCTTCAATGATTTTCTGTGATTAATTATCAAATGAGTACTTTCATCACAGATTTGTGCACACAGTTCTAATTGGATTTCGTCTTCTTTTTATTTAAGCCACATAAAACTTGAGCCCAGAGGAAAATCTTTTTAGTATTCCCTTTAACATGGCCTGTTTAATATCATGTTGAAGGAAGTATGGTATTAAATAGAAATCCTACCACCGCTGATAGTTCTCAAGACATTACAAACCCCTAAACTATGTTCACTGTTTTTGATAAAGGTCACACAGACACTTCAGCACTGAACACAAACCGAGGCAAACAGAGTTATTTTACATGGTGGAGTGGAAGCATAACAGCATGAAAGTTTTGGATATATTATGATTTTGGGGTTGAGAAAGTGATGTGAATTAATTACAACAGCATTATGCAAGGAATACTAAACAAATTTATTAAATTAAACAGTAAAACCAATGTGGGAATTTTGCTTTAGTGCAGGCGTTTGAATTTACCAACACATTTTTATCACAAGTCTCTGCTGCCCTCTTGTGTTTGAAGAATAGGGTGCTCCCAATTCCCTGTCCTAACAGAGTTCTGTTACTGCTTACAGATAGGAGATGAGATTTACAGTACCACTCAAACGTTTGGACACACTTTCTCATTCAATGTTTTTATTTTTTTTTCCCTACATTGTAAATTATTACTGAAGTCATCCAAGAAAGAGTTCCTTCATAGTCTGGATGACTATGACCCCAAACACACCTCCAGCCCTTACATAGCCTGGAGGTGTGTTTGGGGTCATTTCTCCTGTTGAAAAACAAATGATTGTCTCACTAAGCAGATGGGATGGGATGTCGCTGCAGAATGCTGTGGTAGCCATGGTGGTTAAGTGTGTCTTGGATTTTGAATAAATCACCAACAGTGTCACCAGCAAAGCACCCCCATACCATCACACTTCCTCCTCCATACTTCACGGTGGGAGCTGTTCACCTTTTCTGCATCTTACAAAGGCATAGAGTTTGGAACCAAAAATCTCTAATTGGGACTCATCAGACCAAAGGACAGATTTCCACTGGTCTAATGTCCATTCCTTGTGTTCCTTGGCCCAAGCCATTCTCTTCCTTTTGTTGTTCTTCCTTAGCAGTGGCTGCTTTGCAGCAATTTGACCATAAAGTCCAGTTTCACGCAGTCTTCTCTGAACAGTTGATGTTGATGGTGTGTGTGCTGCTTGAACTCTGTGAAACATTTAGGAGGGCTCTTACCTGGGGTGCTGTTTCTGAGGCTGGTAACTATGATGAACTTGATCTTCCATTCCTGGGGTGGTCCCGATGAGAGCCAGTTTCATCATAATGTCTGACGGTCTTTGCAACTGCACTCAAGGATACTTTCAAAGTTCTTGAAATTTTTCAGATTGAATGATCTTCATTTCTTAAAGTAATGATGGACTGTTATTTATCTTTACTTGAGTAGTTCTTGCCATAATATGGATTAGAACGTTACTCAAATAGGGCTATTCACTATATACCAACTCTACCTCTTCCCAACACAAATGATGGTCTCAAACACATTAAGAGGGCAAGAAATTCAAGAAATGAACTCTTGACAAGGCGCAGCTGTTAACTGAAAGCCATTCCAGGTGACTACGTCATAAAGCTGACTGGGAAAATGCCAAGATGTGCAAAGCTGCTATCTGAGCAATAGGTGCCTTCTTTGAAGAATCTAAAATATAAAACATATTCTGGTTTGTTTAACACTTTGTTTACTAAATAATTCCATATTTATTTCTTCATTGTTTCATTGTTTGATTTCTGGCTTAAGGTGGCAGATTGTCCTGGGACACAAAAACAACATGTGTGATGAGTCAACTTCCCTGTGGTGCTTTGACGCTTTACCTAAGTCCTGGTTGGCAAGAACTGGAAAATTGTAGGAATCTCTGCTATTATACACCAAATGTACATTCAGTAAAATAGTACAAGCTGTATTTTAGTGGAACTTTGATGCACTTGCACTACATAGTTGTACTTGAGTCATTTAATTAAAATTTTCTACATTTTATAGATGAATGTGCTGTACTACTAGTTAATACATACCACACATGACCATCTCTTAAAATGATGCAGCTTTTTAAAGAGGCTTTTTAATCTGTCACTGTGACTATCCCCCCAAGTGGTGTGCATCCTGCTAGGATGACTCCCAAAGCTCAGTGAGGTGAGGGCTAAATGCAATTAACATCTCTGATGATGAGTCAGCCATATCGACAACATGGTGCATGACAAGAATAAGTTAGTTTAGCAGCTGAGCTAAAGTTCAAAGGGAGCTGAAGTAGCTCTGCTATAGAATGACTTCAAACAAAGAAAATCTGCATTTTGATGTGCTTCAGTCAGAGCTCAGGGCTCATCAGGATAGAGATCCAATGAAATGACCACAAGGTGAAGGTCACTGTTGCCAAATGAGCTTCAACCATTAATCAAATCCAAGGGGTCACTTATTTTTCCAACAGCACCGTGAATACATAATAGATGTATTCAATAATACATGAAAGATTTGTCTCTAAGTTATTAACTTAAGCACACTGTGGCTTTCCATGCTTGAGACTGGGCTGAGCAGATGATTTTATAACAAGTTAATGCAGACAAACTCCCATCTAGCAGACATACTTTTTATTGCACTGCATGCACTGAACTAAAAGGCCACAAAATGGATAAAGTAATCAGATAATTCTAAAGTGCTTGCTTATTGTCAGATATGTGAACGTATTAAAGACATGTTACTTTATTTTCTGGCAAATTATTTTATTGAGCACACACTGCCCCATGGAATTTCTTTATTTTGCCCGCTGATGAAGCTATTTACTCTGTTTGTAGATCATGGTGTATTTCATTCCACAAAATCCTGTGGTAAAACACAGTAAAGCAAGAAGGAGTAGGTAAGAAAGCCACAAACTAATCAAGAGCCACATATACAGTATTCCACGTACCGTTGTATGGCCTTGCTTGGCTTCTCTCTGTTCAGCACCTCATTGATGTTGTTTTCAAGATCCTTTAAAGAAAACACACATGAGTCTCACACAGCAAACATACATTTAAAATCTGTAATACATGTAACTAAAAAACAAAATAACATATATTAAGAAAAAGACCACACTCCCTTACCTTGCTAATGGTCCTTAGATGCTCATTTGAGGCTATCAGCTTTATTATTTCAGCCTGGAAGCAAACAGAAAAAAGAGCTTATTTCCTGCTTAACTCTCTATATATAATACACAAAACTGATGCTCAGTGTGATGCAGGAGTTGAGGTATGCCTTTCATAAGCTCATATGGAATGGGGCCAAATGCCAACCTGTTGGCCTCTGATGTATCCTTTAGTGGCCGTGGTTGTAACGGTGGACACCAACTGCTCTTCTAGCTCTTCCTCCAACTGTTTGATCTCCTTCCACACATCCAGGACCTGAAGCCTCCTGAGCTGGATTGTGTCAGTATAGCCGGAGACAGTCAGAGGTCTATCTGTTCAAACACAGACGAGCTGAACATGAATGCAATGTAGTGTCTAAGAACTGATGTGTACTTGCAGATGTGATCTAAAGTTTACATACACCCATCACTGGTATGAATGTCATAGTAATTTTGGGCTTTTAATGATTTCTTTGAACTGTTCTTTTTCCAGGGTTGAATGATTGTACAGCATGCATCTTTAATGACTAAAAAAAAGAAAGAATTGGGTGCACAAATTTGAATTTATTTTGGATTTTCTCTAATCCACTCGGAGTCAAAAGTACATACAGTCTCAAATATCTACATATACTCTCACAAATATTTGGTTAAACGTCTCCGCAAGTTGCACCTCAGCCAGATGCTTCCCATAGCCATCAGCAACCTTCTGGCATAATTCTGTTTGGCTATTTGACCACTGTTCTTGCCAGAATTACTAACTAATTTCATTGAAATTGGTTTGTTTCCTGGTACAAAAACCTACCAATTTAAGCATAATTCAAAAATTGTCATTAGGATTGAGGCTGGGGCTTTGGGAAGGTGATTCCAGAAACTTAATGTTAGCCTGCTTAATTCAATTCAAAACCAGTTTTGATGTGCGTTTGGGGTCATTGTCCTGTTGGACATACATACAAATATATACATACATTCAGTTAAATCTTTAAATAAGTGGTGCTGAAGGTTCTACAATGTATTTTAACTTGAAAGAGCTGGTAGTTTCTCTTTGGCAGCATAAAAATAATTTGTTTAACAGCACTCACTAGACTGTCCAATACTCAGAACAATGGAGAAGTCCAAGGAACTGAGTGAAGATCTAAGAAGGAGAAATGTAGATTTAACCAAGTTTTTGGAGCCATTTCTAAACAACTGCAAGATCATCAGTTCAAATGACTGTGTGTATGTACAAGTCACCACTTTGCCTGCAAGACTAGACCCAAACTGTCACCCTTAGATGAGAGGAAATTGGTTAGGATGCTGAGGAACAACCCAGGAACTGCCAAGGCTCAAGCCTGCTATGAACACCAGAGTCATTCTCCACAGTCAAGCTCGACTGAAATTTGCAGCTGCACACATGGACAAACCAAATGCCTTCTGGAGGTACGTTTTATGGTCAGACGAGACAAAGATTAACATATTTGTGACAATGACAAAAGATATGTTTGGAGTAGCAAAGGTGAGGCTTTCAAACCTAAGAACACGGTACCATCTGTGAAGCATGGTGGTAATAGCATCATGCTCTGGGGCTGTTTTGATGCCAGAGGTGCTGGTAATGAAGAAGGAGGACTACCTTCAAATTCTTGAACTTCATATCAAATCAGCAGCTAGAGAGTTGAAACTTGGACACAATTGGGTGTTCCACTCTCAAACACAATGATCTCAAACATGTTTTAGAATGAATAAAGCAGGTCAACATTAAGCTTCTGGAATGGCCTTCCCAAAGCCCTCATATATTTAAAAGTTAGCATGCATACTCACCCTGGAGGGTGATATATAGCAAAGAACAGTTACTAACAATAAGGTACACAAATACAGTAAAGCAAACTTACTTTTCTTGTCACTGTCCTTTGGATGTATGATAGCTGAAATGTTCTGTAATTCATTTTGGACGCTGAGGTTTGGAAAGACAAACACACTTAAAATAAATGTACATATACACAAACATGCTGTTTATACTTTGTTTTCTGGTACCGTTTCTTCTCCTCTACAGCTCTTCTAGCCTCTTGCTCCAGTCTGCAAACCTCTTTTCCAGCATCGTCCAACTCAGTTTCACTTACTTTGTGATTTTCGTGACCTTTGAGTGAAGTATTCAGCAACTGTAGCGACAACAAAACGTTAGTTTTCAATTTTTCAACAAACATTGGCATTTTCCATAAAAGCAAAAGATGCTTGAGATGGATGCTGCTAGTAGCTGCAGAAGAACTCAAGGTTTCATCCTCCTCTGTGGAAAGTTTAAATATCTACATATAACACACATAGACCACAAACAAATGCTGTTCTAAGCTTGGTCAGAAATACGTGTAGTTATGCTCTTTTCAGAAAAGAAAACAGTAGATTAAATTGACTTTGTGGATAAAATATCCACAAAGTCAAATAACAGACTCTGTTATATTTGACCCTTTGAACTGTCAGTGAATTAAAGTTGATGTTTTGTTACATTACAATCACTTTTGTTTTAAGAAATCTAAAAATATCAGCACAATTGTTCTCCTTTTACAGGGCCTTTCACGCTAATATAATAATCAGATCAACTTCCACATTCACCTGAGCATTCACCTGAGCATGATCATTTATTACAGTAACACAACATACACAGAAGAGACTTGTCTTTGACACAAAAAGGTCTGAATGTCACATTCATTTCTCAGGTCTTATTATTAGTGTGTGGATTTATATTACCATGTCGTGTGGTGAGGACTGCAAAGTCATCAAGTGGTTGACATACAAATCATATTCTGTCTGGAAGAGAAAAGAAAGCTTTATTTCACACTGTGTATTATGTTGATTTCTTTTGATCTCGTGTCTTTGCAGATCAAAGTAAAACTTGGACTTTTTTTTATGTGCTCTTATTTTTTAAAATAGAACAGAAAAAAAAAATATCTTAACTGCACATACTGTAATTATGGTGAACCTGTAGAACCACAACCTCCAGGCACACATCTTACATAAAATATATTAACCTATGTTTGCAAAAATGTACAATTTCCTATGTTACTATTTACTGTTAAATTGTAAATGCATAGCATGTTTGTGTCCTCAAAAAGGGTACATCAAAAGTGCTCATTCCTGTAGTGTTATGCTGTTCAATAATGAAAAAAAAGGATTTCAGCTGCATAATAACTAAAATTGTGCATTTTGCTAACTGCAACATGGGAAGTAATTTTACTGACTGTCTAAGCAGAACTGTTATGTGCAAAAAAGAAACTTGCATGACCCCAAGACATTTGTTATGAATGAGCAGTAATGGAACCATCGCCCTCTGATGACCTCCTCTCTGATGCATCACGACCAGGTTCCGGTGGCTGCTCTACTTGTACTTGCTACTCCAGAGACTCACTCTCTCTTGGCTCTAATACATCTGTCAGTACATGCTAAAAATGAGCTAGTGGGTACAGAGGAAATGGAAAAACCTTAATTTCCCTCAGGATGCGTCCAAACACTGGCGAGCCTTCACATACATCATCAAAGACGTCACTGAACACCGCAAGGCGGTCTCTGCTTGGCCAGCTCTGCGCAGACAACTTAATCAACTCCTGTGCACAGGACCACACGCACATTATTAGCAAGTTAAATGTGTATTAGAGTGCATGCATGTTAAAGTCTGTGCATATCTTTACAGAGGGCATTTCAGGTTTACCATCTCATGAAAAATGCAACAACAACAACAACAAAAAAATAGCAATTACAGACATAGTTTATTGATGTCATGGTTTGTGTCACACTCTTCACCTCTTGTAGTTTCCTCTCATGCATTTCAGCAACATTTTTTCCAGGCCAGAGGTCTTGTTTGGCCACGACTTGCCAGCCAAAGTGTTTCTTCTCTTGCCGGGCTTCGTTGCTCGGCCCTTTCTGGTTAGAATGACCAGAACTAAACTGATGATTTCCCTCCAGCTTAGATGGTGGTTTCGTTTTTTTCTGAGAACGAGCTTTCTGCTGGACAGACAACGACCCCGCGGGGTAATAATCTATCAGAGGTAGACTTACATCTTCTCTTATTTCTGGATGTGATGTATGATCTTGTGTGGATCCCAAGACTCTAGACTCTGCTAAACGAGTGCCAGAAGCGAACTCAGGGGGGAACTCTTTCATTTCATTCTTTTTTGTCTTTGTCTGTATCTGCTGAAGTGATAGTGGGTTTTGCGTTTCTTCTTGGCATTGAGACATCCTCCAGAAAAACGACTTTGTCCCCCCTTGATGTTGACTCCGGTTCAGGCTGCGAGGCCCCAGATGACCTGAAGTGTAGGCCAGGATATCAGCCTTCTGCCCAGCTTCAGCAGCCAGCAGCAGCCTATGGATGTCACTCCCATAGCGTCCAGGCTTTGGCTTCACACTGCTGGACATGGCTATGAAGGCCAACATATTATTGTAAAATTGACTCAAGAGCTATTCGATTTTTATATTATATTATTGCTTTTAAAAACACGTATTGTTTATAGTTTCTGGTCAATTTTCTCTTAAACTAAATTAAAATTAATCCATTTTTACAGTAAACCCGGACATTGCACAAATAATTCAGTTTACACATATGAAAGAGCTAGTGCTTCATACTTTAGACTTTTATATTATTAATTTATTTACAAAAAATCGTGTTGAAGGATAACAGACTGAGACAAACTCCAAATAATATCCTTACCTGTTAGCTAACTTTAATTTGGACAGACTCAATGCAGAAAACAAACTTTCTTCATGGCCGCAGCAGTCTCTGCTTTACTCGGTTGCTAAGGAGACCGAAGTGCGTCATGTTTGTGTTGCGTTCAGTGTCCCGGTAATAATCGTACCCGTGAGCTTTAAGGCATCAGACCTCACCTGAAGTGAAGGTGTCCAATACTGTACGCATTAAGCAAGTTTGTGTTTACAGAAAGCCGAACATGAAGATGATACCCAAATATGGGATCGGCTTGCTAGTATTAAAAATAAAAAACCCAAACTGTTAAAAAATTACATTTTACAATTTGGTAAAAAAAATCAGTCATTGTAGTTGATTGCATGGGCGACAGATCAACAAAACACAGAGTGGAGGTAAGTCTACAGTCTACAGTCTGGAAATGTTAAAGTATTGAAGCAAATTCACTTTTCATGTTCAGTAAAACGAAAATGGTATTAGAGAAACAAACGAGGGGGCCTGAGTAAAGATAAGAGCTTCTGTGAATCCAAAACCTGGTTGTTTGTAGATGCTTTGTTTAAACTCTTCTCTTCATCTTCAGCTGGTTCTTTGTAATAAGTGGCTTATTATGTGCAAGTAAACACAGGGCCTTGAGGGTAGCCTAAAGTGTATAGGGAGGGGGGTTAGGGTGGGGTGGGGATGGGGGTTGTGAAATGTGGCCTCAGGGTTCTAGAGACCAGAATACACAGATGGCAAAATTCAATATGAAGAAATACTGTAATATATTTTGTTTTTTATTAATATAGGTGTAAATGCATCAAAGTATTGCATTCATTTGCATTCTTGTTTTGTCCATGACCTGATATTAAATGAAAAAAATGCAATACAGGATCCTCAGAGTTTTATTTGATGAATATGCGAATATGAAATGCCATGGCACATTTCTAGTTTGATCCATGATATAAAAATGTAGATTACTTAATGTCTCTGTAGTAATTTAGGACCCATTAGTCAAAATGTAAATTTAAATTGATCATCTGTGGGCTCATTTGTGGGATGGATGCAGTCAAATTAAATATTGTTCATTAAGAATTTATAAAGAGATATTATTTTGGAATAGTCAGTAGTCAAGGACACCATAAAAATTAATGCATAGTTAGATTAAAAAATAAATAAAAAACTACAGGGAATTAAGAAGAAACTGTATGGTGAACCATTTTTCTGTTTTTATACTCCATCAGTCCAGATGATTTTACTAAATTTGTTTGACCCAGTACAGTGGGTGGGTTAAAAATGTTATGATGCTACAATTGATTCTTTAAAAGAAATCCACTTTATATATTATTAACAGAAGTGATGTGTTTTTACTGATCACTGAAACATGATGCATTATCAGTGAGACCCCCCCCCCAATAAATAAATGAATAAATAAATAAAAGAATAAACCAGCACAAAGGTGCATTTTCAGGTATTTATTAAAAGTCATTTGGGCTACTGCTCTTACATTTACAGTTAAGACATTCCTCAGTTATTCTGGGTAACAGTAACATGTCTAGACCATTTAATTTATCTTAATGTTTACTTTGTACAAAACAAAACAAAAAAAGGCCAACATTATTTTTCTTTGTATAAAAAATATAAGTTAATTTAAATTTAACTCTAATTAAGAAAATAACAATAGTAATAATAGCAATAATAATAATAATAATGATAAGCTAAACATAGTGCAGACAATGGGATATAACTGGTGCTGAAAAGTAGAAGGGACAGTGCAGTGACTTTATCATGTTGGGGTTGGAGTGGGGGTATAAGACAAAGCTTTCTTTCACGCTCATGCTCTCTCATACACACACACACACACACACACACACACGCACACACACGGAGTCAGAAAGTGCACGACTGTCATTCAGTTTAGCACCATCAGAGCATACATCTCAGTCCGTACAAACTAATTCCTAGATTGTACACAGTATACACCTAAATGCAAAAATCTTTATATAAAGTTAAGTTTCGGTGCATGCTAATTGTTGCTCTTGGTTTAAGCTTACTGGAAGCAATTCTGGAAAGTAAGACAGAGCACACTGTGGTAACTGATGGCGCACTCACCTGCATGCCACCACCGAGGATCTTCAACCAACAAAACATTAGTCGAAATGTACATTCACAACTCCGGGGGCCGCGTTATGAGTCGTATAACAAATATGGGAGCAATAGTGTCAGTCTCTGAGGGACACTGTCCACTGGAATGACAGTTTCAGACAAATAAATTTGTCTTTTGGAAGATCTTGGAAACTCATATGAAAGCATCCAAATGCCCCCCACCCCCCCACCCCAGCACAAAGTTGTAGAACGAGTTTAAAAGAGGATGATTTATTTCCTTCAAGGGAAACTTCAGTCACACACCGGCAAACAGTCAAACTACATTCTTGACTTGCAATCCCAGAGATGGACATATTTTAACTTTAGCTTAACAGGTTTGACATTATGGGAAAATATGAAACAGATGCTTGTTTGCTGTTAACTTTGGCATCTTTAAACCTGCCTGTTTCAAAAAGACCCCAAAATATGCAGGCCACTTCCTACAATCACCCTTTAGTTAATTTGTTGTGCAAAATAATTAATGATGTGATAGTGGCTTCAAAAATGAGTGGAAATTAAGCAGTATGCAGTCTTGGCTTAATATAAATGTCTAATTCAACTGATCACTCCCTCACTTTTTCTGATCTCTGTACTACAAACACTGACTGTCGCTCTGGGGTCAGATCCTGTTAATCCGAAGGATGTTGATGAACTGTGCAGCAGGTTTCTACATGCTTGGGGGGTAAAAGGCTGCGGGGTCCACTTCAGGCAGAAACATTGTGACTCTCTTGTGACTGTACTCACAAATGTCGACATTATGTAACTCATCACAGTTCTTCCACATTTGTAGGATATGCTGCAGGGGATTTCTGCCATCTCCACCTAGAATAGGCTGTATGTCTTTATTCAAGTACTGCAAAGGATTTTTGCTCAAAAAGTAATTTAAAAAAAACATTCGAATGTCCACCTTCTCAATAAGGTGGCATTACGCCATACACCTGCTCCACACATTCCTTCTGTCTCTGGGAATACCTTGCTGACGTAGCGTGCATACGACAAACACAGAAGGCAAACAGTACCGTTTCAAAGAAGCCTGAACTGACAACAAGATTTCACATATCCTAGCCTGTGAAAGGTTCAGAATAAGGCCTCTGCACATACAAGACCATAATGGAATCAGCTCAAAGAAAAATAATAAAATAACATAATACAGCCAAAATAAAGCAACCAAGTCCATTCTACCAAGTGGATTCCCAAGCTGAGTGGACGTAGGGCAATGGATTGAAGTCCCTCACCAACAACTGTCACTCTCTGGGATCGGTGAAACCGTCAGTGTTGACACCTCCGTCACCCAATGAGGTAACTGTGTGTGTTTTCAAAGTCAAGTCGCCTTATCTAATCTGTCTCCTGCGAACCCAGAATGTGGGTTCATTCCCCTTCAAAGGTCTGGGTCCGTGGCAGGATTCAGGCTGTGTTCCTTTGGTGAGCCAGCAACCCCCTTTGGCTGTCAGTTGTCCACCTTAACAGGGCCTGAATCACAAGGCCGGCTGGGAACAATGTCCTCCACCTCTCCCCTTGCTATCTTCTCCCACTGGCCCAGGTTCTCTCTGCAAACACAAAGCATCTTGATCAAATGCATGGTTAAAATATTTACAAGTGCAGAAGCATGGCTTTGAGTCTGAAATATGAGGAATAAAAAATCCCGCCGGCACTCAAATGGAATACCACAGATTTTCAAATCACGCAAAAATCGCAAAACTGCGAAAAGCTCATTTACAAATCTTAACAATGGTGCTACAAACTACAAAAAGCAACAGCTCCATGCACAGCTGGACAGCACAATCAGTTCTTGTCGTTAAGGTGATCTCTCCACCATGTGCTGTGATTCAGATTGACACACAAGTGCAAAAAAAACAAAAAACAAAAAACTTTAAAACTCTTTGCTGCTATTCTATTCAATTAAGACAGCCTTATGCAGTTTATATGTCTTTGGCAGATCCCACAACAAGCAGCAGGGCTCCAAAGGGTCTAGGCCTGTTGCCCACCCAGAGCCCGGTGCTGACGTACAGCTGGGGCTTAAGCATTACACTGCTCACTTTGTTTGCATTCCCCACAGATCAAGGACACATTTTATAAAGCAGCAGAAGGGCAGGCAAATGTGCAATACAATCCTGCTCAAAAACCTGAAATAACAACTGTAAATACATTCTTTACACTCTTATCTATTGTGCACAGAGATATGCCAGACACACAATGTCATGCCACACACAGTGACGCACCAAGTTACCACACTGTATGTTATATTTATTTTGTTATTTAATCCAAATATATATAGATTTTTTCGAAATTTATTACAAAAGTTGGCGGAAGCCAATATTAATACAGCAGCATACACCATTTTTTAGATTTCTTGGATTTTCATTGGAATGCTCAAAATGTGCACCTCTAATCTTACTGGATTAAAATTATATTAAGGACAGCACATGCATTACTTGTTGCACTTCAAGCTGCTGTCAGTTTCTTTATTGATCACAACAGAGAAGAAATAAGCATAACAATAATGTATAAGGGAACATTTAGACTTCTGTGCGTTAGACCTTTATCATAAAACAGTTATTCATTCACTTGATTTCTTTCTGAACTACAGCTTTGAATAGCTTACTTGCAGGCCCTTAGCAGAGGACCGGATGGAGGAAAAAGCTCAGCAAGTGTTGTGTAGCATGGAATTGCAACAGCATTGTAGAATCCCACCTTGAAAAAAAAAAAAAACACAACAAAAATGCCATATGAGCGCACAATTATTCGCGATGTTAACATTTAACCTGACACCAAAAACTGAATCCAGAAATGATGAAATTCTTACAAAGTTATTTGATTCAAACTGGCATCCAAAGTCCTTCATATCCTGTTTTCACCATAACAATTTCATTATTAGTTGGAGAGGATTTATCGTGGTGTGTGTAATTTGGTGTTCGTTATTTGGCGACTTTGCAGCCTTGTGAATTGCCTTGAGTCACTGTTAAGTTCACATTTTGTACATTAACTGAGTATTATAATTTAATGGTCCTGCATACCCACATGGGTGTTTTTAATTACTCTGAATACACCCCCACCCCCCCAAGTTGCCAAGTTAATTAAACAAACAACCACAGCAGCGGGGTTTTTATACTCTATTAAATTTTTTATCTAGATGTTAAGGTGCACCGGTTATTTTACTGATCTTAATTTCAAATTACATTTAGGCCAATAATTTAGTGGACAAATATGCAGCTTTTGCAGTTTTGCCTCTGTGCACCACCGTAGTGGATTGTAAATCAAGCCATCATAATGTGATTAAAGTCTAGACTTTATAAAAAGTTTTATACCCAGTCCCCCACTTTTAGAGGCTCAAAGTTATTTGGCCATACAAACAACATTTTAAATACAAGGAATGCTTTCAGTACTTGGATCAAAATCCTTTGCAGTCCGTGATTGTCTGAAGTCTAGAACCAATGGACATCATCAAATGCTGTGTTTCCTCTATTGAGATGCTCTGCCAGGTCAGGCCTCAGTTTTGTCTTCAGTAACTGAAAAGCATGCTGGGTTGAAATCAGTTACTGACTTGGCCATTGAAGAATATCCCATTTCTTGCTTATGCAGCATGCTCGAGGTCTTTAGTCGTCTGCACTGTGGAGTCCTGTACACTTCAGAAATCATCCTGCTACTTTTATCAGCAGTCACATCACCAGTAGACCCTAGTGACCCAGCTCCCCTGGTAGCCATACATGCCCATACCACAACATTGCTTCCAACATGTTTGACAGATGATGCGATATGCTTTGGATCATGAGCTGTTTCTCTCCTCCTTCGTGCTTTCACTTCCCATCATTCTGGTACAAGTTCATCTTGGTTTCATCTGTCCAAATAATTTTAACACTTCTTTTAGAAGTTTTCTGACAAACTCTAATCTGGCTTTTTTGTTCTTGAGTGTAACCAGTGGTTTGCACCTTATTTCCATTCATGAAGGCTTCTCTTGATTGTAGACTTTAATAATGACACACCTACCTCCTTGGTTAAATGTTGTGAAGTTGATTTTCTTAACCATGGAAATAATTCTGCATTCATCTACTTTAGTTGTCTTCTGTGGTCTTTCAGGCCCTTTTGCTTTGTTGAGCTGCTCAGTGTATTCATCCTTTTGAAGAATGTACCAGAGTGTTGATTTGGCCACTTCTAAAGTTTCTACTGATGGCCCCCGTTCACTTGCACTGATATCTCTTTGGCCCTCACGCTTAAAATTATAGTGAAAAGCTACTTTGAATCCACTTCAGATATTATGTCTGTGTCATATGTCTGTGCCAACAGGGCTCACCTGGGCGTGCAACTGCTTGTCACTCTGTTGTCCAATTACTTTAGAACCTCTGACAATGGGGGGCTGTGTATAAAAATGGCTGTAATTCCTAAACAGTCATTGTAGAAAAAAATTGTAAAACCCTTTAAATTAAAACAATTAAAGCTGAAAGCCTTCATTTCAATCCCCTGTTGGCTGTTTTATTTAAAATCCACTGCTGTGGTGTACAGAGGCAAAACTACAAAAACTGCTTGGGTCCAACAAATTATTTTCTACTTTGATCAATGATTTCTTAAATTACCATTCCCTATACTCTTCTTCTCAAACAACTTCCCATCAGAAGGGAAAAAATCCGTTGGAAATTTAAAGCTATTTAAAGTTAGACACATGAGTAAATGTGCTGGTCTTACTTGGCCTTGGGGAACCTCGTCCTTCTTGTCTCTGTCCATCATAGGGATCGGCTGGATCCCAATCTTCTTCATCTCATCTCCCTGTGGCGGAACAAAATAACAAGATAACTTCGCTTTTATTTTTTCACACTGTGGTTAAGTCTCCTGACCACTAGACAACACTATCTTGTGCCTTACAAATTGTAAGTTGAAGCTGGATTTACGAGCAATAATAGAGACCAGGCTGTTCCACTGGAGGCATGATCATGACACTGAAACTGTTTAAGCTCTAACAGTATCCCACTGTACCTCAGCCCAAAACTCAGCATAGATGTCGTTGGCTGTGAGTCGTGTGATTTGCCACTGCTTGGTAACAGAACACAGGTCACATGCTGTCATCATCAGACCAATCACACGGTCCCTGGAGGGGAGCAAAGCCTTATTATATCCATGCGGGGAAACTCAATGTGCTGTTTATGTGTGCCAGGTCCAACATTTCATAGCGTGATGCTGATGAGACCTGGTGTGGTCCTGACCTGACCTGTGCCCCAGTGTGAGTCGTGGCCTGACCTGTGGGAATGGTTGTTCAAATCCAGCGCACATGAGGTCAGAAGCTCAGACAGCTGCTGGTGGTTGTTGAAGTAGAGGGCGAGGTCTGTGGCGATGATGGCCTTTCGAATGATCTCCAGCACCTGCTCGTACTCGCTGGAAGTCAGGTTGGAGAAAATATTGTGCCCTTCCAGCTATGAGACACAAAGAGATCAATAAAAAAGCAAAAGCTCCACTTATGAGGCATTCAGCTCAGCTAGACTACAACAGGTTGCAAACAAAAATTCATCACAGGGCAACAGCCCAAACTGTCAGATCCTGGATGTTACAAATGTTAGTTTTCTAAAATAGTAAAATATTATTTGTTTTACTGTTAAATAATAGTACGCTCCAAGCCGATTACTTTTTTGCAGAACTGGTGGGAATCGTTCTAAACACTAACATTTCTTTATGGGTAGTTTTCAAATTGTGTTCCGTTTTCTATTTTGCTGACCAAGTTATTTTCACTTCTTTCTCCAACAAAGTATGTTTTTTACGCTACAGTCGCATTAGGGGAAACAATGGCTGGAGACCACAGCACTACCAAAAGTACTGCAACCATGTGAAGTGAACTTGCACTCTCATTGCCTTTGAAATGGTTGCTTCGAAGATGGGAACCAGGTCTGCAACCACTCGCAGTCAGCTGCCAACTTCAAAGGGACTCTTGAGCATCCAGAAGGCAATAAAACCGCAATAAAGACAGAGATAGATTTGGAAGAGAAATTCAGAAATTCCTCAACAAATAGTGAATAGTGGCTGCAGGAACGTGATTTAACTCTAAAATGACACAGGCTCTGAAACCTTATTTTTATATAGGAATATGATAAGGACACAACCAGTTGGCAACCAGTTGAGTTGACCCTCCTTTTGCACAGAGACGCATCACAGACAAGCTGCATTCACTGGCGCATAGTGACTCGGTCTTATTGCAACATCTTGGCAATTTTTCCACATTTATAAATTAGATAGCAATTATTTATATCTGTCTGAGAGTGGCTGCAGACAGTTCGAGTTGTTTGTAGACACGTTGCGTCCCATTAGTCAACACATGCACTCACCTTGCAATCAAAAGTTGTTCCCAGAGGCTGAGCGTTTTGCATGCCCAAGCTCTGCAACTACCTTTGAAACTACTTGCAAGTGGTTGCAGAATGCAAAAAAATTTAATGCGATCAGTGGGCAACCACCAATCTTTTTCCTAGTCACAGGGAGGTGCTATCATATTTTTACTCTAGGTGTTTTATTTCCTATTAAACACTTGAGTAAATAACACTAAGTAGGGTTATGGTGAAAGTTAAGATGTTGATTTTAAAGGTACCCTAAATTCTGTATCGTAGATCTCTACCTGCAGGATAGAAACAGTCTGAGAGAAGTGGTGCTGCTCCATGGTGGAGGTTGAGTACAGAGCAGCCAGCGGATGATCAAACTTCTGCAGGTAGGCATTGCTATACCCACGATGGTCCAGATCATGGCAAAGACAGGCTATTAGCAAACCCTTCTTCTGTAAAATGGTGGGTAAATAAAAACACATTTTCTTGAAAACACACAGTGACAGCAAATGTTGATCTTGTCTCCAGTTATTTTCCGAGCAGACCCAACAAGAAGCAAACCTCTAGCTCTGTGAAGATCCCAGAGGTTTTCTGCAGGATGGCGTACATACAGTGTGCCACCGTCACTGCGTGCTTCCAGTTGTGGTAGGGCACACGGCGGTAGTTCTTCTTTACGGACATGGTGAAGCGGCACAGCTTCTCCAGCTCAAAGCTGTATTAAGAAAAAAAGAAAAGCATTTCTCTTTTGGACAAACTGGTAGTGGATCTTTATTTTCTTTTTATTCCATTTGTTTCCTTGCTGTTTGATTCCTTGTTTGGCCATTCTTGTGTAAACAACAGTGCTGACAGTACCTGGTCTTTCCACAGGAGTTATGAACCATGTAGATAAAAATAGCAGGCCAGATCTCCTCAAAGGGACTGATGTCAAAGTGGAACCTAGAGGAGGGAGGAAAACTGTAAATTAACACGACCAGCACACCTGGAAAAAGGAGAGACGATGCAGATTAAGGGACTTCTGAAGTCTGAGAGTTTTGAACTGACAGGTTGACATCTATAAGACCCGCCCCTTTCTTGCAGGCAACATATTCCAGGTCTGGACTGTGTCACTGTGCTTTTCGCAGACATGTGGCTGTACACTAAGTACACTCAAGGTCACAGTTTTTGTATATCAGCAGAGGTAGTAAAGAGGTCCCTAGGAGGTCAGCAGAGGAGGCACTCACATTTCGATCTCTTTATAAATGGGTGTAGGGAGGTTGAGCTGGGTAAGGGTCTTCCATTCTTCTGATGTGCAGATGCTGTGATAAGACAGTTTCTCCATTGTCACTCTGTAAATGCATTCAGAGTGTCGGATCCTGTGGTACATCTGCAGGGAAATCACAGATCTGGACTAAGTCTTTAAAATGAAAAGTGAGAAGCTGAACACACGCGGTGCTACAAATACCACAGAAATGTTGTTTATAATATCTGTGTAAAATCCTTTCAGCATCATTGCTGGAATTTCCAAAAACCAAAGTTAACATTTTATCTTTAGTTTATGGCTCCAAAAAGTGTCTCCACATCTGGTTTGCATCCCTGCCATCAAGCTAGATGGTCAGGTAAAGGCACCAGGCATCAAAGCTTCAACCATAAATCACTACGAGTCAGGAGCAGGCCAGTTAGTTTGCTAGAGACACGAGGCATAAATTACAGCTAAACATAAATCCAGTCACCGGACGGATGCAGACTGCTCGTCTTAAAATATTAACATCTCACATCAATTTTAAAAAACCAAGTTTGTGACGCTGCTCATGCGTAAGTTTGTCGCAAGAGATGACGGTGAGTCAGGCCCCACAGAGAGGACACGCTCTGACAGACAGGCCACACAATGCGGGCTTTGAGAAGTAGCGTGATTCATGAAATGTTTGTGCTACATGTAAGGGATAATCATTCAGTGACTATAAATTTTGAAATCACTGCACACTTCAAATAGAAAACTGAACTTTATTTGTCTTAGAGTGTGAATTTTGGTTGACAATGAGGCCGTTCTGTCAAAGTTAAAGCTATATCAAAATAAGCTGGTTAAAACTGAGCACTCATGGCTTTGAAGTAGGCCTAATATATAACGTTCTCATAGTGTACCTATAATGCTTGTGCGGGATGATCTAAAGACAACGGAGTATGTGTTTGCTGTTGGACAGAACCAGTTAGAATTATTTTAAGACTACTGCAGTGTACTCACATTTGCACAGTGTAAGGCGAGAGCACAAAGACAGCAAACATCTTAAAGTTGTTCTCATCTGTTTTAGTGAAGGCACTTCCGCTTAACTTGTTCACCATCTGCACCACACCTATAACGGTCCCCCTGCTCACGATGGGCATGCACAGAATGTTCCGCGTGGTGTAGCCAGTTTTCAGGTCCACCTCTCTGTTCAAAAAGACACAGTTATATCGTGGTAACTTTGTGAGCTTATCTTGTGACTCATACAGTATAGTATGTTTTTGTTTTAACTGCTTCTGCATACTGAAAGTCTCCATAAAAAGTTATAGTATCACAACACTAGTTTAATGCATACATCTGTATAAGCAAAACTAACCAAAGCAGAACTGTTAAGCATATATCATAGCAGGACTTAAATGAGATATTTATATAATGTAAAAAGGTAAGTAAAAATGGCTTTTAGAGTCTGTTTACCGGTTGAACCGTGGATCTGCATAGGCATCTGGGATATTTAAGACTTCCCCTGTCCGAGCCACTTGGCCAGCTATTCCCTTGTCTATAGAAGACCTACACACAAAGACAAGGGGAGAGAGGATGCTATCGGTGATAATTTGCATTTAAAGTCAGTAATAAATCACCACTAAGGTAATTCTTTTAGGACATTTGCAGCACAGTTCGCAGATGAATACAGATTTTCACTTAGAGAGTAAAAACATAAAATAAATAACCATTACACTAATAGATTGATTACTATGTTATTGAACACACCAAAAACAATTAAAATAATTTTAAATATTTAATTTTTTATGTATTTAAATGTTTTTCCTTTCCCCATTTGCTATTTTATTTATTAATGTATTCAACTGACGATTGAATACGTTTAAAATCCAAAAAACTGATTTTTTTTGTTGCATTTAACAGAATATGAATTTATTTGTACAATTTTGTTTTTTTGCTCTTTCTCTTTAAATTTGGCAGCTTTGGTCCTCCATAATTACACTGCACTGAACTATTCCTCTCACATTTTTCTTTGCATGTACTACTTATTACTTTAGCAGCTTTTCTGAGTTGAAAGAAAAGTCAAATATGCGGAACAGTGCCCTCTACATCCAGGAAAACTGAAACTTTGAGACATTTTTCTCAAATCAAAAAGCGAGACACTTCCAAAAGAATAAAATAATTGCGTTGACCATGCTGGAAAAAAAAAAAAAAGTTAAATCTTACACACCTAATTTCTTTGGTTTTCCTAAAGACAGGTTTGCCTTCTTTCTCTTCCCCAATGTCGAACAGGTCAGAGTATAGTTCTTTGTTGTTGTGATCTACCTGGAAGAGTGCACACCTGTCTGCATTCACCAGGTTTTTTGCATATATCTGTAAAAAACAAACAAACATCAGGGACACAATCTTATTAATAACACTGGGAGTCTGAAGTACTACATCTATCACCTGTACCTCAAATGAAGTAGATAAAACACTGCTGTTTTAAGTGTTCCTGGATCAAACAGTTAAATGGAGAGACATATAAAAAGCAAAACTACATGCCATCCTCGTTCATTTTAGTGCTTGAACCAGATGACTTGAGCTTAGACCACAGCCACAAGGCAACCAAAAAAAAGCAGGAGGACCACATTTTACACTGATCTGTTTTAGAAGTTCAAAGTACTGCATTGTTTTAAATTGTGCCAAGTCATCACATTTAGTATGCCTATATTGTATTTAGAATGAACACTTAATTAATTAAGAATAATTATTATGAGTAGACTACTATTTTCGGGAAATAATAGCAGTATTACTGCAGCATTGCTACTCTTTTTAACAGACAGAAGTTAACACACACTCCCAGGATGTGTAGCCTTGAAGACAATGTGAATGAACACGTACTTGCAGAAATCACACTCACCATAATATGTTCAAGTAGAGAATCTATTGCCACAATGTTATCAAAGTATGTTCTGTGCGAAAAGAAGAAATGGCGCATTGAGATGCTTGACAAATGGGAAGCTCTGATGACGTTCACATTCAAGACATGAAAGCTAGGTTGCCTAAAATGTAGTATTCTCTTTTACTGTGTGGGCAACAAGTTTTTATTTTATCATAGCCCTGCCGTGAGGACAAGATACTTATTAGACCAAACTTAGAACTTGGGTTTAAAAATCACTTTTAGTAGCAGTCATTTCATGTTAGGGAAACTGTAACAAGAGCAGCTCTTACTTTGACACATCTAGTAGGAAGTCATTGAGCTCAGTCTGTTTGGCGAGGCCTCTGCACACCTGGCAACAAAGAAAAATACGTCACGAGTAAGTACACAAACGTATCAAAAAATTTCCCAGAGAATAGTGAGCAGCTAACCCAGGAGTGCAGTGTTGCAGTGCTGTACTGCTCACACAGGCTCAGAGGTCCATTGTGGCCAGACCTGCAGTGGGACGCTGCTTCTCTGAGGTGTTATGCTATCTGTTCATATAAAAACAGGACTGGGGCATAATGATGTCCTTGGGGAGCTATTTGTTGAGTCTATGGCTTAGTTGATTGGACTGGGCTCAGTGACAACCCAGTTCTTGTACACAGTGGATTTAACCATTAAAAACACCAGTGCAGAACCAGAACAAACAAAGTCATTTGAGAACATGCAGTATTAAGAGGAGCACGTAGTCTTCAGTGAGGTTCAGTACATCTGTTACATTCCCAGTGTTAAATTCAAATTGGTTCTCTGCTTCTGCAGAGGTTTGCTCACCTGTACTTGATGAATAGCAACTGATGCCCATGCTAAATTAGCTGTTGCAACCTAGAAAAAAAAGCAAAGCTTAGCTCCAAAGAACTGCAGTGAAAATACTACTGCAATTTACACATTAAGACAAACTGTGCAACTTTAATCTGTAATTATCAAATTTTCTGACTACAACACATCTCAACATAATTATCTGTTCTCATAATCACAGAAGCGCTAATTACCCCACAAATTCAGCACAACTCTGTGAGCACAGACTCAAACCTGCTACATCACTATTGTATATTAACATTCAAGCAAAAAAAAAAAAATCCATCCATCCATCCTCTTCCGCTTATCAGGGTCTCAGGGTGGCTCGAGTCCATCCCAGCTGTCATAGGGCGAGAGTCAGGGTACACCCCGTACAGGTCGCCAGCCTGTCGCAGGGCTAACATAGAGAGACAGACAACCATTCACACCTATGGGCAATTTAGAATCACCAACTGACCTAACCCCACTAACAGCATGTCCTTGAACTGTGGGAGGAACCCGGAGTACCAGGAGAAAATCCACGTAGACATGGGGAGAACACGCAAACTCCACACGGAAAGGCCCGGGCCAAGGTGGATTCAAACACAGACCTTCTAGCTGTGAGGCATTAGTGCTAACCACCATGCCACCATGCTGCTCCCTTCAATGGCTATGTGTAATTTAAAAGAGGACACACTTAGCAACAAGCGCATAAAAAAATAATGGCACTCTGCAGCTCTAAAAAGCGAGTCAGTGACTCTCAGCTCTAATGATTTGCAATTGTTTACACTGTACATTACCTACCTTCAAATATAGTTATACATAGCCAGTTATATATAGCCAATAAACACAATGGAAAATTTAAAAATCTAAAAAAAAATATATAATAGTGTCTATCAGAATGCTGATGTGTAAATATGCAAGTAGCTGCTTTTCGAGACACTTTAAACTAGATGAAAACAAAAAAATGCTGCAATGTTACAAACAGTTCACATATCAGTTCTGTCCACCGGGCTCTGATTCCAAACCATAGTTTACAATAACACCTACATGATTTAATTGGTCATATAATTTGAAATGTGCTGACCAGAAAAGAAAGCAAAAGTTCTACATTTTAAATTTGATTCTTTAAAGTTGATGCATCCTGCCTACACCTGCTTCAACAGCCTGAATATGTTAAGCAATTTTCCAGCTCATTGCACTGTTGTTTACAGAATGCTTTTCATTGGGTTGAAAATCCTTGGAGACAAAAATACACTTTTATGTATTTTCCACAATAAAATGAAGCCCACAAAGCTAACAGAGATCTTAAACAGATCCAGATTAAGAGTAATACCAGGCTAACTGTAGTTCTGTGAGCCTTGCTTCAGCCTCCCACTCTTGGTGTGTTTTGTCTGGGTCAGACTGACCTCCTGGTGGCTGAGGTTGAAGGGCTCCTTGCCCCAGTGCCGGTGAAGCTCCAGGATGGCAATGAGGTCCCCGATGGCAGTGACGATGGGGAGGCACAGGACAGAGTGAACATGGATCCCTGAGTCCTGCCCTGTGCCGTCGGGGAATCGCTCGTCCTGCAACACAAAGACCGGCAAAAATCACCTGAACTGCACAGGGCGTATTAACTGATGAAGATGACAAAGAAGCCCCTGTTTCTAAATCTGTTGCCATGAACAGTATGCCACATGTGTCTCATGTGATTGTTTTCTTAAGAATTTCACTTTGACACACACACACACAAGCACGCACGCACGCACGCACGCATGCACACACACACACACACACACTCTTCAGAATAAAGTTAAGACTTCTTTAAAGTCTAATGAAGCAGAAATATTAATGAGAAATATACACAAGAAGAAAATTATGATAAATAAGAGAAAATAAATGGAGGACATACAAAGGAAAATTTTCCATAAATTGGACTACACAAATTAAAAAATGTAAAAACAGAAAAGAAAAAATTTCAGTGCTAAAGTTAATAAATAGAGGAACTGATAAAAAGGTACATTAATAAAACAGCAAATCCAAACAATTACCAATTTAAATGACATTGTAGTAATTATATAATGAATGCCTACATTATTTTTAATATCATAGTTGATCATTTAACATAATATTAATGTATTTATTGTGTCATACATTTATTTTATTCATTTATTAATTTTTACATTACATGATTACGTGATGGAGGACAGTCATACATACCCCCATGATATCCTCTACTAGCAGTGTTTTGCGAGTCTTGGCAACATGAGCGGCAATGGTTGTCCCAAATGCGATGGGGCCAGAGGGGATGAGGGTTGGAGGGCCATCCTTGGCTGCCGTTGGAGTGAATAAACATAAACTCTGTGGAGAAGAACAGGCAGGAACAGGAAGTGAGGCAGAACTGGAGGAAAAAAAATATATACACATACGCATGAGTGAAAAAAAAATGAATTCAGCACTCACATTGTTGCATTCTCCCAAGAAGTAAAGTGCAAATCCATCAGCTTTAGTTGCTGCAGGAAAAAAAAAAAGACACACAGTTCATATGTGCAGAGCAAGTGAGTAAAATACAATCTGGTCAAATCTGACATTCACTATACTGTGTGAATGTCTATGACAGCCTATGCTCGTGAATGTGTAAGCTCTCATGAAGATGTATCCCAAAATGCAGATGATGTACAAAGTTAAATATCAAACAAACAAAAACGAAACACCAGGTGTCCAGGATTTTTTCCTTTTGAAAACAACCAATTATGAATTAAGAGGAATATTTCTTTTTCAAAAACCTACGATAAGAATGAATGTAAAACAAAACAAAAGTTTTTCTGTTACTGTAGTAAATTTATAGAATAATGTTATTATTTGAAGGTACCTTTGACAAGTTTAAATATTTGTTTAAAAAAACATGTTAATTAAGAAATATGTAGATATTTGATTTACTTGAAATTAATGTATGAAATACTTTTTTCTGTTGCATTATTAATTTGTGGTTAGCTGAACATTGTGTTATGTAGGAGGGGTAGGCACATATAAGCTGTTGCTTCTGCCTACACCCTTCCTGCCTTCCTGAAATAAATTAAATCAAATCCAAATAAATAAATGGCAGGTACAAATGAAAGAATAAAGACAACAAAGAGAAAATAAACTGACAAGGAGGCCACAGTCCAGTTATAATCTAATGCTAATCTATTAACAATGTCCTACATAACTAGAAGGGTACTCTGACTGAAAGCTTTGACTGCCATGTAGTGCATCTCATTCCCAGTCCTCCTTTTCAGTCCTATTTCACTGCGATATATAGGTCATGTTATCATACAATGTGGAAACAGAGAGCCTGGTGGATCAGTCAATGCACAACTGATCAAGAAGTTAATAAGAAGTGAGGTTTGGGTAAAGTGAACCTTTTTGATTCGATTCAGTTCACTGAAAATATCGTAACCCGTTCATAAAACGCAGTTCAACTTTGCGTCACTGCTTATGATGTTTTCAAGTCATCAAGGTGGAGTCGTAATATCAAACGGGAACAAATAATCCATCAACACATAAAAAAATTAAAAAAGACTGATTGTTTTTAACCGTTTACATAACTCAATTTTCTAGTTTATTGGCCAGTAAGTGACAAACATGATTTGGTTTGCTTTGCTAATTTGCAAATAATTCTTATGCTTGTTTTTGTTTATTGGATCAGCATGTGGGTGGGGTTTACCACAGTGGGTGTTAGAAAAGTACATTTGCACAAAATTTGATTTTGAACTGATAGAACTTCCTGCTACTTCTGAGCTTATTCAGCAGCGACAATCCTACTCCCTCCACTATTAAGTTGCTGAAACGGTATCCAAAGTATTTGTTCATTGACAGAATGTTTTGCCAATATCCATCACAGTCGAGCAGAAATTTTTCTCTTAAAAAGTCAGCGTCACTGTTGGGTTGTGGCTGCAGTGTGATATGAACCAAAGCTGAGAGGATCTGGGGTGATTTCTGCTTTTACCTGTTTTGATGATCTTGCACAACTCATAGAGCAGGAGTTTATTGTCTCCTCCAGTGTCCAGGCGCTGCTCTATGTAGCTGTTGAGTTCGTACACCACACCCTGCATATTTGTGTCCTGGTACTGCTGGACACAAGACACAAAGAAATTGGATCTGTACAGTCTTCCACAAATACTGAGATTGAATATCAAAATTCAGCAATGACGCAGAAAAACCTGACAACAACCTGCATTCTGTGCCGCATCTAGTCTAAAGTTACTGCAGATTACTGCAGGTCAAATAACATCTTTTTTTTTCTTTTTGAATGAAAGGGGATTGATTTCCTGCCATTCACAAAGATAAAGCCATTCATCATAACATTCATCATTACTCCCAACCCCACCCTTACACTCCGGCTCAGGGATCCCCCTGCAGTTCTGCAAGGAGGCCACTGGAGCCCCACAGTTCTGATTAGAGCTCTGGCAAGCTGTGCTGGTCAGCCTCAGCTTAAAACTGTGGTTATGTAAGAGGCAAACCTCCTGGCTAGTGCGGGGCAACAGAGCGGTCTATTTCTGCTTCTGCCATGAGGGCGAGGACAGGACAGCAGGAAGAGTGGCGTACTGAGAACCCTCCCCCATGAGACGCCTTCTATCCTCCCACATCCTGTTTGCACAGACGTATGGCTGACGCACTGAGGGGCCAAGTGGACCTCTTTTTTTTTTTCCCCTACGTATGCGTGTGCTAGTTCCTTCTCCTAAGCGTCATGGCCCCACTGTGGATACTGACACCCTGTCTTCTAATGGCGTGAATGACAAAGGTGTGAACATGCAGTATGTGTCTCAAGAGGCGTCCAACCTTTCAAACTTTCCCAAGAACTGTGTCACACATGTCACACGCATTTAGGAGGCAGCAAAACATCCGTATGTTTTCCGATTCGTATTCTTCTGATTTATGTTATACACACAGTGCCTCACACAAAGTTGCACAAACACTAAATAAAGTAATGACAAGAAGTAACAAACAACTGTTTCAGTAACAGTTGTTTGTTACTGAGGACAATATTGTGTTATAGCATATCTATTACATGTGACTCTGTAACGTGTGCTCATAAAATAAAGTAAAATCCTACCCTGCTGACTTCTTTAGAGGATGTGTCATCTGTAAAGAGAGAAATCACAACGTTAAAAATGAACAGCCTAAATCAAAAGTAGATTCATTTTTAAGATCTGACCAGATTTTCTTTGCAGGCAGCTGCGACATGAACAATCAGATTCTGTGTGAACTTTTTTGCTGAAGTTTTGCCGTCAGACTTCACATAATTTTAACCTGTTGACGAGTTTGGTAGGGAACACAAAGCAAGTAGAACATGCCACATGATAGTTGCTTCTACGATAAAAAGATCCTTACCAGCTTCATTATTATCTGATTTGCCACTAGCAGAGTGAGAGGTAGCAGAATCTTAGTGATTCAAGTAGTTCAGCTACTTTTTCTGCCACTGGGTGTAGTTAACAGATGAAGCTACTCATAATTTTGTCCTTTAAAAATTCTTCTTCTTCTTCTTTTTTTTTGCTGTAATGATACTTCTCTACAGTAACTAAAACTAAAAAAAAATGTGATGAGCTGTAAACTAAAACTAAACAAAAACAAAAATGAAACAGGCAAACTTACACAACTTTAAACTAGACTGAATTTTAAAAGGACTGAAAATGATATAAAATGAAATAGAAAATACAAAATTACAATACCTTAACCAGCATCACCACCTTTTTGTGTAGGGCATGCCTACACACACACACACACACACACACACACACACACGCACACAATCACACACACACACACTTGACCTTTGTGTGGTGAGTACTCACACAGCAACAACACTGCTGATAAATCTGCCAAATCTCAGCCTAAGGAAGACTCACTACAGTCATCTTAAAGCAAATGCATGTACCTAACTAGCGTCACTGACAAAACCTACATTTTACCTGTGAGCCATTCAAAACCAAAGATGATGTATCTTGGACCTTTCTATGTACAGTTTTCTTGGTATGTATTATGAAGTATCATTTTTTCATATTTTATTTTGTGGTAATTTTTAGTCACATGAACGTTGTCAATTTGACCTTTTTACTTAGAAAGCAGTTTAAAACCTTTTCTAGCGTTAGATCCCCAAATTAGCTTACTTTAGCATGAGGTTTGTTGAAACCAAATAAGGTAAGAAAGACAGATGTTAGATGATGCTACTTCTGTAAGAGCAACTTCAAAATGGTTACACAGTCAATGCCAAGTCTGGGTAACTGTAGATGTAAAAGCAGTTATTGCTCTCTGAATCAAAACGCTGAAAAGCAACAGGTTGTGAAGCATAAATCTTCCCTGGCTGTTTAAACACTGCATGGGTGGATACTCAGCTGTGGACTGATGGATTACGACGGGCCAACATCACGGGTAGCAAATAAAGAAAACCATATGCTGTCCACACAATAGTGGTCAGGTGAACAAATAGAGCGATGGGAGTATTTAAAGCATCAGTACTAATTATGTGTAACTAATGGATGAATACTTTATCTACTTAATGCAGGGAGGTATTTATTTAAATGATATTCCTTTAAAAACAGAATTAGGAGATGTATTTATTAAAGTTGACAAGTGCAAAATTTTGTGGCTTCAAGTGCACATTCCTGGTGTGATTTACGGCTACCGGGGGAGACGTATGACTATTGTCTTTGGATGTAGACACCGAAGTATGTGATAATTATGAAAGCTCCAGCCAATCATAACAGTTTCTGGACTCATAATCAGGGAGTGGGACTGGGAGTGCTACTTGGGCTGAAAATAAAGCCATTCACACAGCTCAAGTGATTCTTCGGTACACGTGGGTCAACAGCACACAAGAACATAAACTGCTGAGATCTCTTTGATAATTTTTCATGTGATCAAACCACGCAAAGAGCTGGGCAAATTTTAGCAACATCCACTGAAGTGCTGACTCGAGCCGGCCACCCTTTGAAAAGAACCTCTTTGAACATGTGAAGAAAGGAATAGCAGCCAGCTACATTGTTTGTTGTTTTAAACATTCCTCCAGTATGCTATGAGTTTCCTAACTTAGCCATGAGACCTATTTTAGAGTGAACCACTGGCCGGGTATGACGTCAATCAGAGGACAGAAAGTTGCACTTGAAAAAGACTTCAAACCCCACTGAAAATAAGGGAAGGTATAACATTTTTTTCAGGCTCAATCTTTTTTTAACTATTACTTGTTGAGGCCTAAAATAATCCGACACAAATCCCTTTAAAGGGCAACTTTGACAGCATTGCTGGTTTAAAAGTGCTCTACATTTGCTACAGCAGTTCAGAACACCCATGTTAACACATACACTGATGGGGAATGTACAGTTTAAAGGGGGAGGGGGAATATCGACCTCTGCCGTGATGGGATTCTCTGTTTTTAACTTTGTGTTCACTTCTTTCATAGAGAGAAAGGATCAGTGCACGGCAATAAAGTGTCACTCTTTAAAATCCCCTTATCTGAAGGGCACCAAGGCTCACTAAACCAATATGCAATCTGATGCAGTGTGGTACAAGATCTGTATGGTATGCATAAAATGTTACACAATATGTGAATTCAGTTAAACATGCTTGAGAAAGAGGGCTGTGTAAACAAACCTAAATTAATTACAACAACAGCAACAAAACTCTGCAAAAATAACTCGGGAAATGTAATTCTCGCGGTTATTTGGATTGTAACTTACTACAGATTATGACATTTTTGCCTTGTCGTTTGTTCAGCCTACGAGCAGCAGGCTTTTTTTTCCTCTGTGACCCGAACTCTCAGCTCTCAGGGTCCCCTCACGGTGCTGCCTGCTGCACCACCCCTCTCTCTCCTCACCCACGGCAACCAGGTTCACCAGAGGGTGGTGAGGCGTGGGAACTGGCACTTGAGAAAAGACTTGGTTCAACTGGTGATGCTGCTTTTACTCTGCTCTCACCGTCACAGATTTATGTGTTCAATGCTATTTGTTTTGTCTGTCTGTTCGTCTGTCAGCACGATTATTAGAAGAAAAAAAAATCCTGCAAAGTCAAGGGTGGAGCATGGGAACAATAACTTTTCCTTGCAGATTTAGATTGCTTTATTCAAAACAAAGACACAGGGTTCTGCCCCAGATGGAGGATACTTGTAATGTTAGCAGTATCAAGTGATATCAAAGTTAGAACTTAGCCCATTTTTTTTGGTAAATTTGTGAATAACCAAAGTGCAGTCCATGTTTGTCCTTAGTGTCTGGGGTGAGGATGTTTTCACTGTTATGCACATTGTCACAGTGAGGTTATTCATCATTGCCACTATCACTGCAAACTGTTAGCACTGTTTCAGTCGCCAATTACTCCAGCAATGCTCATACATAAGAATGAACCAGAACAACAAAAACGTATTAAAAAAATAGTAAACACAAAAATAAAGCATGGATTTTAAACCAATAAAATCTATTGGTTAGGTTCTGCTACTTAAAAACATAAGGTATTCCTCTGACATATGCTAAATGTCCCTCCTGGAGTAAAACTGTGACCAGACTATGGTTGCTGCAGGTCCAGTTAATAGTGTGGCACAAAATCTCAGTCAGCATCTTATTAGCAGATCATTTGGCCATTACAGAGAGAGCACCGAACACCGTGTCTGCACATTGCAAAATGCCCAAGGTGCTAAAAATGAACAGGAATGAGCTGCACTTGCAGGGTATATGCTATTGAGGTGAAATGTAGAACCTTTCTGCGCCTGGAAACTATAGAAACACAAAGGGCCTTTGAATCTGTTGTGCGGAACCAGTTTTGCCCGATTGGAACAGTTCCAGAGGTTTCTTTAAAGTTTGCATGCAGGGTTATCTGGTGCAGGTGTCTTTCATAGAAACTAGAAAATATCCTGTCTTACCTTTTAGTTTGGATGACAAAAATTGTGTGAGAAGACATATGCTGCTTTCTCCTGTATGACCAGCACCCAAAAAATGACTAAACTGAAAACTGTCCTGTCTCGTTTTTGCAACTATAAGATCTTTGTTTCATCAGATATGTGTCACGGGGCTAACATTAAATAACACGAGCTATCCCTGGGGTAAAGATACACTTTAGCTGTGTGTGTGTGTGTGTGTGTGTGCACACGCGTTTGTGTGTGTAACTGTGTTTTATCACTATGCGACATGGACAGCCATCAGCGCTGGGACAAAAACCAGATGTCTGTTAATACCTTCCCTTATTTTCAGGGACCTGCCGTGATTTCAGTAAACACACCAGGAGAGTGTTGACATGTTCTTAGAAAATATACTGCCAGCACACTCAGCCGCAAACACTGAACTCAACTGTCTAGCCACTCCTAAACCCCACAGAGGCTGAACTGCCTTCTTCTAGAAACTTCATCACAACGTTTAAACTTTTTTCTAAACCTGCTCCACTGTGCCACATGGTAGCTTTTAAAAAAAAAAGAAAAAGAAAAGAAAAATCAGGTAGAGTTCTGCACTACTTTTGTTTGTAAACCACTGCTAAGTGGGTAAGGCTCCTCTGATTATTTCGTTTTATAGGCTCTGTCCTGAGACAGTCCTGCTCTCATGTTTACAGACTGAGAAAGCTGTAGTAACGAGATGTTTGGTGCATGCTGGCATATTTTTTAAATATCAGGCTGTTTGTTATATTTTCAGTTTCACAGAAATTGCTGCTGCAGCGCATTAGCTGCTCATTGTTCACGGTCAGAATACATGTTGCACCACTTTAACAGTTACTAAGTTAAAAAGGAAAACCTCTTCCTGATCTTTTATTTTAGAAACAGGGGAAACAATTGATCAGCATAACATTAGATGATAGATTATTATTTATTTTAACACAGCATAAAAGCAAGATGGCAACCAGGATGGCTGTTATGCTGGGCGTTGTTAGTTGTCGTTGCACATTTCCAGCTCAAATGCAAAAATTATATATTGACTGTGCATCACAGACTGCTCAGCCGTGACACGTACTCTCTTGCATACGCTGCAAATAGTGCTGAGAGCATTGCAAGCAATAGAGTAGGGGCAACTCTCATGGACAAACTATGTGATGACAGCAAGGAAAAAAGTGTAGATAGCTAGATAGAAAAAGCATCCAGAAAATATCAGTAGCCCTGGGCAAAGGTCCTGCACAAGAAAAATCTCTCAGTCAGCTGGGTCTAGTGTGTACGATACTTTATGGGTGCTTTATTGCTCTACCGCCACAGATACACAGTCTCCCATAGAACGGTCAGCTAGCAATGACTCAGCGGTCAATATGTGTCGACCTAGAGATTGTCCTGCATCGACCTGCTGCATGCAGGATGTGCAGCTGCCAAAAAGAAAAAAGAAAAAAGAAAAAAGAAAAAGCAGTCTTCCTTTAATTCTTCAGTGCCATGGTCTCTGTTTACCAACAAGCTGGTCCACTTTCTTACTTTAACTTTTTTTCTGCTCTAGAAACGATTCAGTGGGTGAGCAAAAGGCTTTAAAACGACTATCATGTTTATTAAAGCATCTGCTTATGTTTACCAAATGTTTTTTAGCGTTTGAAACCCAATGTGTCTGATGAGCGCCGCATTGGGGAGGGGAGGGCTCCTCCTCCCTCTCTGGAAAGCCCTGCAGGTGAGCCTGCTCTCTTATCACAGTGGTGGGGTGTGAGGTGCTGCTACACAAGCACATCTTTGTCTGCTTGTGCCTGGCCTCTAAACACATCTGCGAAACAGTATCAGCTGCTTAACTCGGCCCAGCTCTCTTGCACGCCAGAAAGGCTAAAGACTCGATTTACCACATCCTTCTCCATTAGCAATCAAGCAGGCAATCTGACCTGAAAGGGAGATTTTGCTCAGTCAATTTATCGTTATAAAAATTTGATAACTTATTATTCAGGTAAGTTAAATATTAAACAAAAAAATTAAATATTTTCTGTTCTGTTAGTTGCTGTGGTTCCTAAATGCTTCCATTTCTCAATAACACCACTTACAGTTAATGTTGGAATATCTAGGAGGGAAGACATTTCACCAGCTGACTTGTTTCAATAGTGGCATCTTATTACAGTACCACACTCAAATTAAACTCACTCTGTAGAACAACTCAGTCTCCCACAAATATTTGTTAAGGTAGACTGCATGGCTAGGTGCTTGATCTTATACACCTGTGGCAAAGGGACTGAAAGTGCCTATTGTTAAGATGGTTAAGAGGTTTGTCCATACAGTTTACTTCAAACTTGTTGCACATACTGCTGGGAAAGGAGTAAGCGCAGTGCAGAGTTTGCAGTTGCTGGGATGAGCAATAGTCTTATTTTGAGGTCTTCCTGTTCTGAAGGTAATGAACTAAGTTGCAACAACTGCAGCTTTGGGCCTGCCCACAGCTGATGTCACAGTTCAAGCTTTTATGCTTGATTTGTGAATTCAGAGATGAGGTCATGCTCCTCTGTGAATGATTTAACAGTTCAGGTTTATAAAACAAAAAGCAAAAAACATTTGATAATGTTGCACTGGGTACTTAAATGATTCATTAAAATATAATAATCAGTAACAAAAACAACTGTTTAAAATCTATTTCACACAAAATCCAATTCTGACTGACTTCTCTGAGCAAATCTTCCTTCTTTAGCAGACCGTACATGCATGAGCAGAAATTTCAGAGCTAAAAAGCCTTGCATGGTCTAACAAACAGACACAGTCATATACATTGTGTGTCTGTGTGTGTGAGTGTGTGTGTGTGTGCAGTGTAGAAAGCACAGATGAGTAACGAGGGGCCTCTGAATGGGTGCAGCAGAGGGTTTTGGATTTATTAATTACCCCGTGACAGAGTGTCGTGTGAAGTAAACATTGCCAGTGGGACCCTGGTCAAAGGAGGTGTGATGGTCAAATGACATCAGCAGGATTCTGGGAAATAGTGTTCAGCTCACTGTGTTCAGGCGGCTTTAAGGCTGCACTGCATTATAATGCACTGTTGAGAGCCATCAGCTTTGAAAGTTGAAGCGTCATCTTGATAAATAAACACAACCATATGAAGTAAGAAAGTAATAAACAATGATAAAAAAAATCCCCACAATACAGTTAGACTATAATTCGATTATTATGACAAGAAATATTTGTAACATAACCGCATAGCAAATTCAACTTAATAAAGAAAGTGTGCAAATGTGAATGCTTTTTCCGGAGTTGCAGGCTGGAACACAACTTCTGCACACGCACGCATGCACACACGCACCCATGCACACATGCACACACAAACATAGACACACACACACACATGCGCTTGCGTGTACAGGCCAACTGATTTATGTAATCCAGTGTTGTCCATCACATGATAAGTGAGAACAAGACTGGCTGCAGGGACCGCTTCCAGGAAGCAATGGTTATCTCAATGACGGTCACATGATGACAAGTCCTGCTGTTGCTGCACTCATAAAAAATATAAAATCAATCCAATCTATAAAAAGTGTCACTGCAAAATCGAATAAAGTAATATGTCATTAGAGAGAACTACTTTACCTTCACCAGTACCACAAGAAGTACTTAGCCTCATTAACACAAAGGGGGGAGAAATGTGTAAAATACACCTAGAAGCCAGATACACACTGTAGCCATCAACCCAACGCAGTGACCCATTCATCCTGTGTGATGAACCAGAAATTAGACAGTGCTTGTCATTTGAGTGGATATAGCCACTGAGAGGAAGTTACAGAGAGGCTTCAGAGTGGTGCCAAAGTGTCTGCTTGCAGTGATCTAACAGAGGAAGTGGACTTAGTAATATTACTCGTGATATGATGTAAAGATCGAGTCAACGAGAGACACGGCAGAATTAGAGAGCTGATTGCTGACGTTTTCGCTCTGGTCACTCATTTCCTGTCCTCTCTTTCCTTTCCACCTTTTAAAAAAGTGTATAAAACTACCAAAATTACCAGTTACCATTGGCCACCCAGTGAGAGCAAACAGGACTTACAGAATTTCAGAATTATACATTAATTAATTATTTAAAATCTGTTTAAACATGATAGCTATAAATATGTTCTAAATCTGTTATTTACTTTTGTATTGCTCCAGTAACTTTGTGGTGTTGTGCTGTATTGTTCCTGCTCCTCAGCTATGTTTCGCCATCCAATTACCAGGGTCTTTAGCTGCTCACTAACATAGTTTGCATTACTGATAACAATACTTTTCAAAGCACTCTAAAAAGAAAGCAGTCAGCACGCCTTTCTAGACAACACCAGAATCAAATTTGAAATTTGAAACTTGCTTGAAACATGTAATTCTTCATAATGCACATTACGGTCAAATTTCTGATATGGCCGTGTGGTAATGCAGCGCAGCATTTTCAAATAACTCGGCTCTGAGTTTCCGCACAGTGATAACTTTGTTCACTGTGATGGGATACCTGACTGAAGTGAGTTTCAAGTAGTTGCAAATCGATTTTCCTACTCTACTGAAATAAACTGTAGAGTGGCCGAATAAAAGGGAAGCAGTACAACATATTTGACATCTTAAGTGCACAAAGATGAAGCAGTCATATTAGTATATTAATGTAGTAAACAAAACTGATTGTATTGCTCTTTAAATTTCTGAAAACATGGGTTTAGCTAGGCCACAACATTATCAGTTTTCATCTGATCTGATGACCCCTTTGAAAAGAGATGCACTGACCGATCAGTCAGAGACCAGAATTAGCCAAGTTTCCAATGTTCTTGGCCTTGTCCGTTCAGCCTCCTAGATTTCAGATTACAAGCCAGTCCATTTCATGCACGCGCACCACACACATCTGCACACTAACATGTCAGCGTGGAAGTTTCTCACTGTGACCGAAGACACTAAGTTCCTCAAAGTACACTGTGGAGGGACCACCACAAAAAAATAAATAAAAAATAAAAATTCATAATAAACCTAATCAGACACAAAAATCCCTCTCCCCCAGCCGAATTCTAACAAAGGTAAAGTGGCTAAAGCTAAAGCCAGCCAATGCAGTTGCGAGGAAAATTATGGAAAAAAGGGTTGATGTCCTGTTATGTGATGAAGTTATAAACATAAAAAATGATGTAAGAAGCTGATTTGTTTTGTTATTTTTTTGTTGTTTCACCTGCCTTTTTTTTTTTTTTTGATAAGGTAAACAGCCACGAAAACTGCATGTCTACCTTTACACATCCAACTGTTAAATCTCAAACAGGGCTACTGATTTGGGTTTTAGTCTTCCTGCATTTGCGGCACATCTGCATGCCACTTCGCAACCCACCGCTACCCCAGCTCATCCTTTCCATGTTGTGTTCTTTAGTTTTGTGAATCAGTTACTACTCTGAGCTGAATTACGTGGGTGAAATTAGTTATTCCTACTTGGCGCCAGGAAGAGTTATTAGCATTACAGCTTCTATTTGATATTTCTCAAGTTAAACATAACGTACTGTATATATACAGCATACAGGAAATTGTTTCAAACACTGGCTCAGATTTGAGAAATTAACAACTCCACATGGCTGCAACAAACACTACTGTCTGCATACCTCACATGGAAAGCAGCTCCAAAATGTGACAAATCTATCCTCTGCCAGTTCCTCCTCATTCAACACACCCACACCCTGAGCCAGCACCCCCCCCCCCGCCCTCCGCACCACCAGCACTACCACCAACATCCACACCCCTCCCCTGGGCCCCCTTCAGCCGGCTGCATGTCTCTGGAGGTCGCCTCTGACGTCAGCAGCTCAACTGGGCAGTGTGCCAACCCTGTGGGCCCTTGATGGATGCAGTCAGTCTGAGAAACAGTTCGCTGTGAGTGGAGTGCACGGCACAAACTCTGCCCAGCCGGCTCAAACACATCTAATGACCCGTAAAGACCGGACAGGCCCATTCGCTCTCCTTTTCTTCTGTGTATCACAAACATGAATGATTAAAGGAGACACGTGAAGATGAGTGATTTGTCCTGCTAATAGCCAGGACAATAAACAGAGCCTGCAAATGCTCTCTCCACCATTGTTCCTCTGTCTTACAAAAACTGCATCTGCAAATTCTTAAAATTTTGCTCATCCAACATTGGTGATCCAAAGACCTGAAGCTGAGTCTGTGCGTTTGTTTGTCTGCATATGCAAGTGTGTGTGTGTGTGAGTGTGTGGTAGGGGGGTATACCTGCAGGCCTGCTGCTGGTCTTCCTCTTCAGCCATCTGTCCAACGTCTCTGCACTCACACTCTCCAACACAAAGTCATCCAGCATCTGCGGGTGCAGCGAGAGGTAGGCCTTCACTTTCTCATCTGTCAAGCCTGAAGAGCACAGAAACAAACATCACGACTTTATTCAAGACTAATCAAACCGTGAGAAAAAAAATTAAAAGGAAAAAGAACCAAACAATACTGATGCGAGATGTTGAACAGAATCATGGAAATGCTAGAAAAGAGAAGCATAGCATGTAAGAGGAATGAAATAACATCTCACTTGAAGCCACAGTAATCCCAAAGGTCACCCAAACAAATGCAAAGGCTGGAAACAGCTGAAGGTCATTTCATTCTCTTCACGGCGAGGTGAGAGCGGTGGCAGTCGTGCTGAGGCTCCAGCTAAAGCGCACTGATAGCCAGGCTAGCTCACTTATGTTTACTGTAAAGCTGTATCTCCAGGGATAGGAGCCCCCAACAGAGGCAGCAGGATAAAGGAGGACTCGATTGTGCTTAATAGGCAATTAGGTTCTTGAGAGCTTGCTAAGTGCTGCTGTTTACTGTCTTTGTTGTCAGGGAAAAAAGCCATTTGCCAGACCATCGTTGAGGAAAAGTTGTTTTTAATACCCCCGCTGGCGTCTGTGAGGAGGTAGGAAGTCATCATGTTTAGGTCACTCACAAAAATGTGTATGTTTAAAACAAAGACTTCTAACTGTATACATTCAGGCACGAGGTGTTATCTCATAATGAGATGAAATGCAGGAAAAAAAAATTCCTATGACAAGCAAATCCTATGGCTGAGGTGAATTTACATTTTATGGCAAGTCACACAATAATTATGTCATCAGATAATCGACAGCCCTGAATGTTTTTATAATGCTTTCTCACAAAATGTCTGGTTATCAGCAGCATCTGTGTAGATTCCCTTCAAGTATGAATCACAGGAGGACATGGAGCTGGAAGGCATGTGTTGTGCCACCAGAGCAAAACACACACACACACACACACACACGTAAGTGGAGTGTCAGTCAGAAAACCTGCATGAATATCAGTGTTGTAAATGGCTGCAGATCCCTGTAGACAACACAGCAGTAACCAGTGTATGTGTGTGTGCAGATTTGACTGTTGTGCCAGATGACAAAGTAAAACCAGATGCAGGTGATAGAAAGACTAAATTCTACTTCAGCTGCAGGTAACCTGTTATGTGTCCATAAAAGGTTGCAGTTGAAGAATATCTTTCACTTTTAATTTAATTTTAGGATCACAACGCTCCTGATTTAGACTCTGAGCTATCTACGACCTTTGATCTATCCCTGCAGAACAAATCATTTGATGTTCAGTTACGATCATCTGTGTGTGTGTGTGTGTGTGTGTGTGTGTGTGTGTGTGTGTGTGCAGATAGAGCAGGCTTGTGGTTACAGGCAAATAAGGCAAACAGAGGTGGGGGTAAGTTTGGGGGGTGGAGGACGGTGCAGTCTGATGCTGTCCAGACACGAGACACAGCTCTTCAGGAGCGGAACGCCTCACGAGACTCCTGGCCAGCTCTGACGCACATCGGCAGAATACAGCTTAATAAATCAGGAAAAGTTAAAGAGGGGTTGGGGTGGGACGAAGAGGGCTGCAGAGGACAGAAAGACACACGGAGAGGAGCTAAATGGGAGCTCTGCAAAAGACCCTTACAACTTTGTCCTATTTGAAACACAAAGAAGGCACTGTGATTGGTGACATTACAAAAGATGAAAAACAAGGATGCTGTATAAATTTATGAATACAAGTTTTGTGTGAAAGGAGTTTGAAAATTGTTTAGCAATCATATGTGTGCGCATGAACAAAACAGTCAAATGTTCTATTTCCATGGGGCACGAACAGCAGTGATAAGAGCTTTGCAATGGCTAATAAAGTGGTGTTAATTAAAATTTCTAGCCTACACTAGGGCTACACAAATGCTGGAAAGGGGGCATTTGTAAGGCCTTACTGGCAAAGACGGGTCAAACTTGGGCTTTCTTGAGCACAGAACAGTAAATGATAGTATATGTCACAGTAGCTAAATGTACTGTAGCTTAAAGGAATAAACTAATATTCATATGAATTGGTACACAAAAAGATACATCTGAATCTGCTCTAAGTGTTGCAGCAAGTTTAGGTAAACTCCACTGGAGGCAATTACACACATTCCATTCATTCATGTGTGTCAGTTTCAAAGAAATAGGTTTGTAGATAAAATCAAAAATGTCAATATTGTCAATCTATTCTTTTATAAGAAGCCAGAGAAATGACTGATATGACTTAACGTTGTTATATTTCACCTTGATGGTGATTATTAATTCCTTTTTTGAACATTCCAGCTACGTCACGTCGACCTTACAGACTCTCTTCTGAAGTCTTCCGAGCCGCAGCGCACACTAATGTGACCGCAGTGACACTCAGAGCTGTGGGATATGCGTCAGTGTCCTGGGCTTGAGACTATGGTGGCCAATCAAAGGTGCAGCGCAATCTGTCCCACATGCTGTGATCCAGAATGGCTAACCCCACTGGGAGCTACATGTGCTCACTCAATCAGCACAGTGAGAGACTGCTGCTGTAGACGTAATGGCTCGGTGACTGGTTTGACCAAGGCTTGTTTAAAACATTAATTTTTTCCTTTCATTTTGTCAATGCTCGGAAACAGTTTTTTTTTCACTGTGGCAACACTGCTGAAGAAAATGGTATCATCGCGTTTGATTTCATCATATTGAACATAATGACAAACCACTTCAAATCCTCATCATTCAGATGGAACTTTTTAGGTTTTGTCACATTTTTTCAAACATCTGTAACCTACAAACTTTGTGCCTGAGATGTTAATTCTTCCAGTGTTTAGAATAATAAACTGGTTGCATACTGCAGGCAGTGCAAAGAATGTAGCTGGGATAAATTGGATTACTTAGCTGTTTATGAATATAATTCAACTATGGTGGAAGACATATTCAGATGCTCTACTCAGGTAAAAGTAACCATTACTTGAATATAAAAATAGATCGTAAAAGTCCTTAATCCAAATCCTCAGTCAGTATCAACAAAGTATACCTTAAGTATTGAAATAAAATACTTATACTTCAGATAAAATAATGACTTCGTTAATATATACTGTATGTGTGTCAATATTTGTCAATCCTGATTCAACAGTGCACAACTAGGATTTTACTGTTTACTGTTTTATTGATGTTGCTGAGGGAGAATGTGCTTGTTTACCTACTTCATGTAGAAAGTGCAGTGGTTCGCAACATAGAGTTTCAAAGGTCAAAGGTAAATATCAGACTGATTAATATAGTACAAGAAAAATGCCAATTAATTTCACAAATTTGAATTTATAATTTTTCCTCATATAGATATTTAAATAAAAACATCTACTAATTGGTTTAAAGTCGGATTAGGTGTAATGTGATCGTGTGATCGAGCATATAATTTTGATTAATTCAATTCAATTCAATTTTATTTATATAGCACCAAATCACAACAGTTGCCTCAAGTTGCTTTATAGTTTAAGGTAAATACCTTAAACTAATGCAGAGAAAACCCCATCAGATGACCCCCTATGAGCAAGCACTTGGCAACAGTGGGAAGGAAAAGCTCCCTTTTAACAGGAAGAAACCTCCGGCAGAACCAGGCTCAGGGAGGGGCAGTCATCTGCTGCGACTGGTTGGGGTGAGAGGAGGGAGGCAGGACAAAAGACATGGTGTGAAAGAGAGCCAGCAATTAATAATAACTAATGATTAAATGCAGAGTGACACACAGACACAGAGAGAGTGAAGAGGTGCGTGAAGAAATAATGCATCATGGGAAGCCCCCAGCAGACTAGGCCTATTGCAGCATAACCATGGGAGGGTTCAGGGTCACCTGATCCAGCCCTAACTATAAGCTTTATCAAAAAGTAAAGTAGAGAGGGTGTCGAGTACAAACTGGGAGCTGGTTTCACAGAAGCCTGAAAGCTGAAGGCTCTGCCTCCCATTCTACTTTTAAATACCCTAGGGATCAATGGTAAGTCTGTAGTCTGAGATTTCTGCTGTATAATTTTTAAAACCTTTTCAATAGATTTTGGACCGCTACTGAAGTAGATGATATCATTTCTTCACTTCTGGCCAAAAGGCTCATTCTATGCAAATGGAAGGACTCCTCACCTGGATTAAGGCTGTCATGTACAATTTATAACTAGAAAAGATCTGTTGTTCTACCAAAGGGTCAAATGAACTTTTCCTTTAAACCTGGCACATTCTTCTCTTTTGTGGCAAATATGGCAGTGCTGTAATGAAATAAGCCATACTATCCTCTATAATATCTGACTTTTTGTTTGTTTTTTGCTCACCACAGCACATTTAAGATCTACTAGGACTGTTTTTCTGTGCCTGTTTATATATGTTTCTCTTTTTCTAAACCATTAATAAAGATACCTTATTCAAAAGAATAAAATACAATTAAATTAAATATCCAAAGGGTATACATGGAAAAAATCTGTAGTGTGAATTTGGAGAAATGACCCCAGCTCAACACTGGTATTTTCAATGGTTAATATGGCAAAAAGACTGGGACCCCTCAGCTTTAACAATGCCTTGCTAGCAGGAGTAAATTACAAATACCTTTAAAAAGAATATTTAAAAACAGCAAAGCTTTTGCTCAACTGAGTTTGAGTCAACTGAGGTCACTCCTTCAGCCAAACATACAGATGGGAATCAGTTTGTTGTGTAGCATGTTCATGAGTGGCTGAAGCCCAGTTGGCAGAAATTTTTGTGACTGACTCAGACTCGGGCTTCCTGTGTAAAAAACTGAAGCCTGAGTTCATGCAGCGAGGTATTGTTGCATAACACTTATCTTGACACCACACCCCGGGATTAGGAAGGGAAAAGGCCAAACCAGTCACAGTTTGTCTGGGTCTTTGCACTCTTACACCCAAGTCTGTAAGAACATGCTCCCATTTGACAAAAAATACATTTATATAGTTACTATTTAAGTTTATGAGCATTTTTATGAAGGAAATCAATTTGGCATGCTCTGATTTTATATGGAAAAGTTAATGGCTTGTAAACTGCAAGTCACTCCATCTTCTAATAAAATCTACTTTTTTCTTTAGTAATTTAGCATTTTATTTTTGTTTAGTTTAGTCAATTTAGTAAAGCAACTTTAGTGAGATACCATATACGCATCACAAGTCATAATATGACTTTGCAAGCCAAAATGTATCAGTGCCGGAGTATTTCTGATGCTACATCATTGAAGAGGAAGGTCTTTTATTGAAGAGAAAAAAAACCCCAAACAAACCCTGTGAAGCAAGGCTGCATTTCTCTCTGTATTCAAAAGGGTGCCTTTATTTTCACATAGTTTGAATTTATCCTGAAGAACCTCAAAAAACAAACAAACTGATCAGCCTCCAGTTTCTTTTTTAAAACTTTGACCATTCAATTTCTCATTGTGACTGTGATGACAGGAAACTCATCCACGTTTTACTTAAAGCAGCACTTTAGGTAGAAGTATAAAGATCTCACTGTGATGATTTGGCCAAGAAAATTGCACTGACTGTAGTTTTCTTAGCCAATTCTGATTTTTTTTTTCTAAGTGTGAGCTTTTCTAAGTAAGACCTGCTTTTTGCCATTTCAGATTTTCTTTCTAAGAAAAATAACTGACAACAAGCAAAAATACAAACAAAAATCAACTTTTCTTTAAAGCACAATTTTACTTTCATAATGAAAGAAATAAGCTTTACAATTTCCCCCAAACCGCAGTAAGTTACAGGATCTTCTCTCAGTCCAACAACTGAAAATAAATTACTCTGCTGCTGGAAAAAGGCACAAATAATTAACTGAAAATGAGTTGCTGTACACCTGTCGTACCTGACATAGGTTACTTTACTAAACCAAAGCAGGTATAATAGATTTACATAACAAAACAAATGTCAGTTATTTGCACCATTTTCCAGTATCGACCCTTTTCCAGGGCAGCATCCCATAAGTCTCCTCCACCCTTTTCTTGATTAGCAGCCATTTCAATGATACTACACCTCCGAGATTACTTAAGAAAAAAGAAAAAGATGAGACAACAGGTGTAGAATAGAATAGAACAGAATGCCTTTATTGTCATTATACAGAATGTACAATGAGATTGGAGGGTAGAGCCGTGAGCCGCTGCGTCTGTGCGCGCCGCCATCTTGGGGGCCATATGTAAATGCATATTATCCATCTAACTTGTTGGCTTTAAATAAAATATGGCCCCCTGCTGGTACTGCAACGTAAACATGCAACTTACATGCCTGTCCATTTCAAACCTAGGACAGGCAAAGTGTGACATCCACACGGTAGACCAACATGTCTATTGCATGTTTTGCTGTGATATCGGGTTGCCCCCCCCCCTTCCACAGTTTACTCTGACAAACTTTGGTCTTTACTCACAGCGAGGAGCTAATCACGTTAGTTTTGCAGAAGCTATGAAAATATATGTTACAACAGGCATAATTTTTGTATTGTATTTTATCAATGAGGGTTCCATTTAAAATATGCATTTCAGTTCAAAAGTTTTACTTGTTAAAATAATATCATAACAAACATAACATGAAATTACCATTAACAGGTTATGCTCAAAAAATTTACATTTTTTAAATATAACTCAACAAAGACACAGAGGACCATTTGTAAAGCTGTTAAAAACAACATACAGCTCCAACCCGTCTCATCGCTCATCTCTGCTTCCCCATGATGAAGCAGCTAGCTCTCTGTGTGACCGTGCCTGACCAGTGTGCCTTCAGCACTCCTAGTCAGATGATGTCGAGCTGAGGAGGCAATGCTGATGTTTAGTGAGCAAGATGTTCCTCCTCCGCAACACATAGATGAAAAATGCACATGAGAGGAAAAGGGAAAAGACCACTTCTCTTCAAGTGCACTCCTTCTGGCAGAGAGTCAAGGGCAAGCTGCCAAGGTAGTACTTTTCACTTTCTTGACATGAGGCTGAGGCAGGAAAGAGAGGATGAGGGAGGTGCGTGCGTCAGCAGGTCCGCCTGGGACTCCCTTGCCAGGAGGTGGGAAGAGCATGTGGTTCTTATCTTATCTATGGGAGGGCTGGAGCACAGCATCCAACACTGACATTCAGCGAGCGAGTAAAAAAGAGCGAACACTAAGAATGAAAACACTTTGACTCATCTCCCACTGTTCACCTCATTTATTCATTGAGCCTGTGCTGCTGAACCTGGGTATGTGTGTACTTATCCAGGTGGGTGCTCACACATACCCCTAACCCCCTAACACATTCCACTGCAGCCAAGGGTGAGGTGACCAGTGAAGTTAAATCAATACACCATTCAGTGAAAAGCTGTCAAATAAAGAAAATGCTGTTTCACTGTGGACTTTAAGTGCTGCTCCATCACCTCCACAGCCACGCCCCCAACGCGGTGAAAACAAACTGCTGCACAAGCATGCAAACGGCAATGGGGGGGGCTGGTGGGGGTGGCAATGGTGGCTGGGGTGATGGCTGGCTGGCCAG
>JAMQGT020003954.1:0-92985 GCA_024447675.2 Pterophyllum scalare
GGGGATATCCCTACTTGGTTCAGTTACATATGCAGACAGGAATGAAAAAACTATTTGGAAGAGCAGAGGGAGGTGAAATCTGTGTGTCTGTGAGTGGCAGCGGGTGCAGAAATGATGCCCTCAGAGAGACTGGATGCAATTCTGATATTGAGCTGCTGTGTCTCTTCTAAGACTCTTTTTATCTCCTGAGAAAATCTGGTAATATTGTCGTCTATTTACTTATACTGTAAGCTTGATCATAAAGGAAAGTTTCAAGCCTAATCTTAAAAAAATGAGAGGGTGTCTGTCTCTGAATCCAAGCTGGGAGCTGGTTCCACAGAAGAGGGGCCTGAAAGCTGAAGGCTCTGCCTCCCATTCTACTCTGAAGTATCCTAGGAACCACAAGTAAGCCAGCAGTCTGAGAACGAAGTGCTCTATTGGGGTGATATGGTACTATGAGGTCTTTGAGATAAGATGGGGCCTGATTATTCAAGACCTTGTATGTTAGGAGAAGGATTTTAAATTCTATTCTAGATTTAACAGGGAGCCAATGAAGAGAAGCCAATATGGGAGAAATCTGCTCTCTCTTTCTAGTCCCTGTCAGTACTCTAGCTGCAGCATTTTGGATCAGCTGAAGGCTTTTCAGGGAGCTTTTAGGACAGCCTGATAACAATGATCAGATCGGATGATCAGTTAGCTGTTTTTCAACTACTCTTTCAAGGATTTTGGAGAGAAAAGGAAGGTTGGAGATTGGCCTATAATTAAGCTAAGACAGCTGGGTCAAGTGATGGCTTTTTAAGTAGTGGTTTAATTACTGCCACCTTGAAGGCCTGTGGTGCATAGCCACCTAATAAAGACAGATTGATCATATTTAAGATTGAGGCATCAATAATTGGAAAGACTTCTTTGAACAGTCTAGTAGGAATGGGATCTAATAAACATGTTGATGGTTTGGAGGAAGTAACTATTGAAGTTAACTCCAAAAGATCAACTGGAGCCAAAGAGTCTAAACAAATACCAGCAGTGCTGAAAGCAGCCGAACATGAAGATAAATCTTGGAGATGGTTTTGAATGATTTTTCCTCTAATGTCTAAAATTTTATTTGTAAAGAAATCCATGAAGTCATTACTAGTTAAAGGGAAAGGAATACTGGGCTCTACAGAGCTCTGACTCTTTGTCAGCCTGGCTACAGTGCTGAAAAGAAACCTGGGGTTGTTCTTATTTTCTTCAATTAATGATGAATAGTAAGATGTCCTAGCTTTATGGAGGGCTCTTTTATAGAGCAACAAACTCTTTTTCCAGGCTAAATGAGCATCTTCTACTTTAGTGAGACGCCATTCCCTCTCCAGCTTACGGGTTATCTGCTTTAAGCTTTCCTCCACTTTCCTCAAAAGTCTTAAAGGACACACGGCACACCGTGCTGAGATGTGCCACATTTTTGGCTAACAGCTGTTGTTGCAAAAATACTATTTATGCCTGTCTAACCGTTATCTTTGACATTTTTCATAGAATAAAATAAATAATGGAACAATTTTTTTGTGTTGGTGACAGGCTGCCAGTAACAAAGTGCCTAAAAATACTATTTCAAATTAGCTCTATGCTTGGTTGTCTGCGTGGACACAACATCCTTGAGTTGTGTGCCTTTTTTATGCGTAGAATAGAGTTAACTGGTTCAAAAAGAAACTTTGAAAGTGGTCAGGTACAAGGACTGGACTAGAACTGAGTAAAAATGCAGCCAGTGTCCAAAGAAAAATTTTGAAATACCTTCAGAAAGCCTGGAGAACAAGAAATTCTGGTTCCTTTGAAGCAAATTATAAAGAAATGAGGGGTGGCTCGAGACTTCTGCACAGTACTGTGCATTAGTATGCAGGCATCTTTCAAAGAGTTACAGCAGTGTAAGGCAGCATAGATGTGGAGGGTTTTATAAGCTACTGGGTTTGTGTTGGCAGTTAATATGGTGGAACTTCAACACTAGTGTGTAGGGAGAGCATGTGTGGGGCTGTTTGATTAAAGGCCCTTTTGAGTGTGAGGTGGAAGGCTGGTTTCTACTGCTGGTCTATGGAAATGTCCGCTTTTAGTTTAGAAGAGGTTGAACAAACACTGGTTAGTCGGTGTTCCATGGGAAGACTTGGACAGTGTGAGGGTGAGGAAGATGATGCGATATGGTATTCCCTGGTTGTTTGTAGCTTTGAGATTTTCCGGGATTTATCGGAAAGAACTGCTGGAAAGGCTTATTTTACTGTAACACTGGTTACATTAGCTTCAGAATAACCCAGCACTTTTCAGGATACCTGGAGCATCCGCTTCCTCAAAGTTGTATTAGCGGTGAGTGTAGCTGCTTCTAGATCTAATGCAGAACTTAAGATGTTGTATACTTTCTACTTCAAGCCTCAAAGGAACTCCAACTTATTCAGTATGTTCTTCTGGGCCCCGGCAGCCGAATGAAAAATGATTTCAGATGTGATATGAAGCTGTTTGTGTGGACATGAAGAGAACTGAAGCCAGTTAAACTCACACAAACTCGTCAGTGGATATCAGGGAGGATCAAAAAACAAAAACAATACATGTGATTTTCATTACAAATAGAACGATTTATTAAAAAACTAATTTTACAATAATACACCCCGTATGTTACAAATCATTGTAATTAGCCCCAAACCTAACATGTGAAACAAACTGCACGCATAGCTGCCAGTACAGGAGTGCTGTAAAGCTGCATTATTTCAAATGGCCTGTAGGGGGTCGTATAAAGACATCTGGTGAGAAAATGGCTCTTGGCTTACTCAATCTATGAGCTCCATAAACTTTTTCTTGGTGGGTTTTATGGCCTCGATATCTTATATCTTATATCTTATATATTAGTAGTGTCCTTAAGGATGATAAAGCATGCTTTAGGGTGGGCATGCTTTGGCACGTTGCTACTGTAAGAGTATGCAGTGCCCCTTAGTTTCTCATTTAGATTGCTCTGATATGGCTACTTTCATCTTTAATATACAGTCTATGACCCAAACTATATTTTACAGAGCAGGGACCGAGTCATTACCACACCATGAAACCAAAGGAGCTGTTACTTAAAGGTTATCCAGGCCAGATTAAACACACGTCTGGGTAATAATTTCACTCCTTTTTATACTGTTCATAAAATAAAAAGAATCTATGTTGGAACTGGAAAACACAACTGTCTTCAGTATTTTAACAAAGCCATTCTTAAAGGCTTCCACGCGTGTTTTTAAGTTAGATTTCAGTGGTTAATGGTGCCATCATGTAAAATTAAGAGAATCGCTCTTTTGCTCATGAACGTGAACGAGAAGGAGCTTTATTTTGAAAACACTGGACGGATGTATTGGTTGGTGACGGTGGGTTGATGCTGGTGGAGGCAGAGCTGCAGTGCGGACAAACAGCCCGGAGCCGGAGAACCTGACACCCACAGACCGTCTCTGTCAGCCGAGCCGGGCCATCCTCAGTCGGGTTCCGGGATCTGATTTTGAACCGAGTTCGATTCCAGGCCCGCATCCAGGAGCGGGCAGAGAGGACCAGTCCGCATCCTCCTCCTCCTCCTCAGCTGATGCAGCGGAGAATCGGAGGAGGATCCGGACACCAGCGTAGTTTTTAGCAGCCTTTCTGGACTCTGAGGGGAAAAAGGCTTTTTTTTGGTTTTGGTTTTTAATCCTGGACACAGTGCATCGTGGACCTGCGGCGGGTCTGCCCTGCACGGGTCGGACCGGGTCTGGTTTCATATCAGGCACCTTTAGAGAAGACATCAATGCTGGTTTAATCCTGCGGAAGTCTGAGGCCCAAATTCTGGCCCCACTTTAGAGGAACGGTGGGTTTTCTGGACCAGGACGTTTTGTGCCGAAATAAAATCCCAGATGAAGATTCCCAAAAGGCGGAAAAGGAGCGGACGGTGCGCCAGGTAGGCCTTATCCGGACTAGCGCTACCTCGGACCACAGAGAAATCATCCAGTGGGTGTGCGTGTCCCGCAGCGATGCGTTAACCGAAGTGAATTTATCGATCCATATCAGAGAGGTTTGATCAAAATAATAGTCAGTTAGACCAGGACGGGCTGTGCCACTATAATTATATTTAATTCATAACTTGGGTCAGTCCACGCCAGATTTATTGATCAGCAGAATATGATGGCGCGCATGCGTACGGAGGACCCATGACTGTGCACTGCAGAGGGGAGATTCAGTGCAAGTGATGCAGAGGGAGCGAAGGGAGGGGTGGCGTCGGTGGGGGTTAAACCGAAGCGGAAGTGAAGCCTTCATATAGAGTTTTAGTCATTCTTCATTTCCACCTGAAGCTCACTTTGTGCTGCAGAGACCAAAGTTACCGAAGCGAGCTCAAATCATTTATTATCTTTCATTTGTAAATATGTCTCCCCAAAATGATGAAGATGTGTGATCGATGCATGAATGTTTATGACAAACTTATTAATTCATGGTAAAGAAATAAAGTTGGAGACCGCAGAAAATAATCAACACATTTTACAGAATCCTTAGAAATGATTAGCTTCATTAAACTGTATATTTTAATATACAGTTTAATATATATATATATTTAAACACTGTAGAGCAGCAGAAATATCAAACCAGAGTGACTGAACCATCAAATGCTTTCTGTCCAATACATTTTTAGTTTGTTTTATAAATAAAAAATGATAAAAGACAAATAATCACCAACGTTATCTTGAGATAGACACATCTGCAAACTCAGGCCATCAAGCAACCAAATGAGCCGATTTTCATAAACATTCCTCAGAATTTGGTTTTTCATCCTGAACTTCACACATTATTTTAAATGTATTTATACATGATGTAAATATATATATATATATATATATGAACAGTCAGCCTTTATTGTCACTTTTTTATTAGATGATTTATTATTGCTTATTTATTTCTGACTAGCATCTTGGTTGGAGCAGAAACGGGTTGTGGCGGTTATTTTACAATAGTTGCCTTGTTATTTCTTTAAAAGTAATAAAAGTCCATTTGGCGTGAACGTTGTCATATACCTGTGTGTAGATGCTTCTGCAGTCCTGTGTGTTCACACTGAGCTGCTGTCTGATCTCAGTGAATATGAAACTGTACTGTGATTGTGATTTTTTTTCATGTGATGTCAAATTCACCGAAATGCTTTAAGTTCATTTTAAAAGGTCAGAAACCCCCCTGATACCCGAACACCCAAAATGAGCTGCTGCCATCTATGGGTTAGGGTTAGGGTTCTTCCCCTGCAGGTGCAAGGAACATTTCTCTCGGTAAGCTGGAGCTGTCAGCAGAATGGAGGTGCTGAAAGTTCAGAATGGATGAAGCTGTAGCAGCTTATTAGCCGTGTGCCACCATCAGTTTCTGTCACAGAGGACGGGATGATGTGGATACGAAACTCAAACAAATTGTATCAAGAAGTTCCTGATTGAAGCAGCCACAACAACGAGGGTTGCTTACTCTGGAATAGAAGTGTGTGTGCAGCAGGACTGTAGTTCTTTCTTTTATCGCTGTCTGTAGGTTTGTTTCCATGGTAAAGAGTCCAAAAAGTGCCCCTCAGGTTTTAGTCTTTAAGGGCTGAAGGTTTCTTGATGGAATTGGAGAACGTGAACAAACAAAGTGCTTCGGGGTGGATGAATGCTCTCCTCCTTGCTCCCACCATCGAGCAGCATGACTGTCTTTGGCGATGTGACCAGCAGAACGAACTTGAGGTGTTTTGGTGAATTTGGCAAAAGATCGACACAGTAAATTATTGCAGCTTTGCTCATGTTAGATTATTTTGCTTCCTCAGGTTCTCAAGCTTAACATGGTGTGTATAGGCCCTTTGTGTCCCCCCTAACACCACCCCATGATGGTAGATCAGACAGCCTCAGTGGTTGCTGCTCTTCCTCTTCTCCCCTGGTTAACTGTGCCCTCTGTTCTGGCTTATAGGCTAACACAGGAACAGGACGGGTTTTGTCCCGCTCAGGATTTATTGTAAACCTTAAGGTTTTCCGGGAGCTCAGAACTATGGTGAGCTCTGACCAACTTTATCAGATTCAAACTGGAATGATGCAAGCCCAGCTTCTGGCAGAGCACCCCCACCACCACCCCCCCACTCAGTAGCAGATTAATAGACTTGTAGGTGAAGAAGATGAGCCTGAGGTTCAATGGCAGTGATTGCAGTCTGCTGCTGCTAAAACACCAGAGTGCTGCTGCTGGACCTACTTCATACTGCAGTACTGATGATCAATGTTAATATGAACCTAATACTCAAATTCTACAGTAAAAATTAACTCATAAGACAATGTTATACAATGCTGTATTTATGAGATATATAGCACTAATTGATAGTTTCCTACACAAAAAGATCTGAGAGACAAAATGATGGTTTAAGCTGTTCTAAATATAAATATGGTAATTTATGAGTTTAAGATAATCCAAATGATATCATAATGGACTAGAGTGCAAGATACAACACAACACTATACAAATTCTATACTATTGTATATTTTGTATCTGGTAATACCATACCCTGAGTACCAGACTCCACCACCCTACAGTATTTTGTATATTACCAAAATATATTCTGCTACACGTGATATATTTTACTAAGACACTATTATGATGAGGCTACATTATCACAGTTCTGATTGGCCACACTCTGCACTGTGCTTGCTGTTGTGTAAGACTTTTGCAGTGTGTCCAGGGGGGCTGTGTGGTCCTGCCCTCTGCAGTGATTGACAGCTCAGCAGTCTGTTGAGGCCTGCAGCAGGTTTCCCTGCCTCTCCAGTGCTACAGTGACTCCCAGCTGCCTGGCCTCTGTTAACCAGAGCTGTATCACTGCAGGTGCAGAGAAGCTTCCTCCCCTCCTTCCCAGTCCGTCCAGTCCTCCATCAGAGCTGGTCTGACTGAAAACACAGCGGGCACTCTCCTTTATTATCCGCAGTCCGCCTGAGCTCTGCATGCACTGATGACGGCCCGTGGCATTGCATGCAGAAAAGCATGGTTTGGGGACTGACATGCATCACTTTGAACTTAAGATTGCCCCTACGGATCTACTGAAAGCTGATAACCATTCATGGCCAGATATGCTGTATCAGAGTGGAGAAAAGCCAGAGTTGTGTTCAGGCTGAATGGCTGGAGAGCACTAAAGTAACGAGCGGTTGTAGATGAATGACGTTTTTGGCAGTGACTGTGAGACCGATGGTCACCGAGCTCACCACTGACTACTGTTAATGAACACTGTGCAATGAACACTTATTAATGGTATTTATTTGCTTAGCTCAGACTTATTAGCTCTTGAGGCCGTTAACAATTAACCCAGCATCCAACAGTCCCTGCAATGATCACGGCATGGGTGAAGTTCAAACTGTATCAAACTGATCTCAGCAAACCAAATCTGTAGAGTTTAGTTTTCCCTGAGGTCGTTTTCTCAGGCAGCGCTCACTCCAAGGTCGTTTTTGTGCCCAACAAGCTCCTCCTCCTGACCTCTTGAACTGTCGCTAACCGTAAACCCAAAGAGCTCCAGCTCACCATCAGACACCTCAGTCTAACTGCCTCAGGTATGGAGGTTGTTGGGAGCAGTATTTGACCTAGGAGTGTGCACTACCTGCCACACAGGTCAGTTTCTGTGATTAAAAAGGTTTTTTTGACCCAAACAACAAATCCTGTTATCGGCATCCGAAGGCTTCCACTGAAAGGGCTGAAAGGTGTCCTGTGTTGATCAAATAGCTTTTGATAGGATACATTTCAGTCTCGTGAGAAGGAACGCTCCATAACAGTATTGATTACCAATTACCAGTGCTGATCAGTGTTATTAATTCTTTATTTATACGTTTCCTGCCTGACTGAATTATTTCAAAGAGTAGCTCAGCTACTGAAAAATACTCTGATTCTCTTTTGCTGCGCAGAAATCAGACCCTCATATTGATGCCACTCTCCTGAAATGTGAACCTACAACCAGCAGACGGAGGCTTAGCTTAGCATAAAGACTGATATTGTGGGAAACTGCTAGCTTTGCTTTATTCAGAGTAGAAAATATTGAAAGAATTACAGTATCTTTGGCGTGATTTACACCAAAATGGGAATGTGAAAAGTTGCAGAGGTTTGCAGAGGATCATTTTTTGACTCAGAGCAGGAAGATCCTGCACTCCTCCGCTCAGCTTCTCAAATGATGACATACAAGCACATAGAAGAGTACTTAACACTTTTTAATGATGTGTATATACATTCATCTTTTATTACATCAGACACAGACAGCCTAGCTGTTTATTACTTATTTTCAGCCTTTCAACTAAGCTAAGCTATGCTGAGCTAACGAGTTTGACATGAGTGGTATCAGTGTGAGCTGTCAGCGGGAACGAGCGAGTGTTCCTCAGACAGTTTAAAGGAAGCGTTCCATCCTCGTGGTTATTGGTTCCAGTGGTCGATGGAAAGCAGCTTGTTCTCCGATGATGAGCGCGAGCTGATGGCTGCTTCCTCTGCAGACATGATATTTGCTCCAGTTACTGCAAATACCATCACACCGCACCCCCACCCCAACCCCAACTGCAACCCCCCACCACCCCTCCGCTGGCCTGTAGCCTGATCCAGCTGAAGAATGGCTTCCAAATGCAGCCAGCCATCTGTAATGCCTGTTCTTATACTGGACTGCTGTGACTGTCCCAGCAGAGAGCTGTGGTTAGACTGGGAGCCTCCCAGTTCCGAAGCAGTGTTTTTAATGTACTGACAGTCCTCTCTTGCGTTCCTGTCTTTCTCTTCTTCCTTTTCCTCCTCTCTTCCTCCCTGCTCGCAGATAAATGGCTCTTTTAAGTTGGGAGCTGCTCGTGTTCTGTCTAGCTGGCAGATGCATTGCCTAGTCTCTGCTAACCAGGACAACGCCAACATGAACGGGACGTCCGAGCAGGCCGACATCCTGCCGCCAAACTGCATGGTCAAAGACCGATGGAAAGTGGTGAGTCGGGAAACGTCCCCAGTTCAGTTTACACATTCTGCAGTGATGCTTTCCAAAGCTTCGTTTTGTATTGATGCTTGCTTTTTAAAATAAACCTGTTAAAATTTGAGTTCCTGAGCACATTTGTTAACGGTTGGTTATCCACTGGTTTTTAACTGGTTTCATCAAAAACCCATTTTTAAATAATTTAAACTCTTTATTTCATTGACAGTCGTATAAAGACAACACATCAAATGTTAGGCGTAAACATTTTTATTTGGTCATTTTGGGTCTAAAATTGAGGAGCAGACCGACTGATGCAGATTTCAAAGCTAAATGTTTCTCAAGCCTTTGATTTCAACCCCTCGACAGTTCTTGGCCTCCTTTGTCTTTCTTTTTTAAACCAGTCGGCACTCCCCGGGCAACCTCCGGTCACTAGGGAAAATGTGTACTCCCAGGCCACTTGGCTGCTGGCCATCACTGGGTCGTATTTTGGGTACTGCACCAAAAACCCTTTACGATCACTTTGGTTGCTAGCAGATTGCCGCGGTCTCCCATAGCTTGCGTGGAAGGTGGCTAACGCAGGTGAGACGCAGATCGAGATGGAGAACATTCGCCCTCAAATCTTGTGCTTTCCTACTGAACGGGACGTGTTTCAAAAGGTGAAACCTTTACTTCGAAGGAGAGCAAACGGTCGGAGCGCCGTATGCTTCTTTGAAACCAATTTCGACCAGCGTGAAACCTCTTTCAGCCGCTCACCAACCAGCTGAGGAATGTACCTTTTCCCCTTGTTATCAGTGGTTGCCACGCAGGCCCAACTGACCTGTTCCAGTTTTAGCATTACACAGCTTTTTCCATCTTTTGTTGCCCATCAACATTGTGTTGTACATTTTTACATTACAAATCTTTAAGTCTCCTCTATGAATGTAAACTGTCCTCTGAGGAAACTTTTATCTTTTATTGAGCTTTATTAGAGTTTTTCCTCTCACTCAGAGTTAGTCTCTTTATGATAAATCCATCCTTCCAGATCTAAAACTCTCAAATACCTGCATGAATCTGAGGACACTGATTAAAATATTCTTTTCACAAGTTGTTGTTCTGGCTGTTGTGCTTGTGTTATCAAGGGAAATGAAATTCAGTGTTAAAAAGAGGAGATGAGGTCAAATCTGAAGAGCCCTCTCAGCTCATCAGCCTCGCGTTCATTTAAATGAGCTCATATTTAAAGCAGTGAAGAAGAAAAACAAAGACCAACTTTTTATTTTCTGCTTGAGCTTCGTTTGGTTTCTGAAGTGCACGGTTACATAACGTAGCTCCTGTCGCAGCCAGTCTCTGCAGGCTGTTTGCACTTCACTGATCAATTACTGTCTCCACTGAGCTGCAGAGGCCCAACACACCATAAACTAAAGACACAAAAGAATAAGAGATGATATGGGGGTAATAAAATAAATAAAGTCAGAGGGATGTTGAGAAAATGAAGTTTCCTTGAGTGCAGCTTTTTTGAGGTTTCAGCATGTTGCTGGTGGTACTCCTGTAACGCTCAGACAATTAAGATTTCTGCATCCTGTGTTCCAGCTGAAGAAGATTGGCGGGGGCGGGTTTGGGGAGATCTATGAGGCCCTGGACCTGCTTACACGGGAAAATGTGGCCCTGAAGGTGGAGTCAGCCCAGCAGCCCAAGCAGGTGCTGAAGATGGAGGTGGCAGTGCTGAAGAAGCTGCAGGGTAAGAGCTACCAGACTTTCAATACTCTGGCCCACGCCGCATCCCGGGTCATGTTTAAGATTTAAATGTTTACCAGCCAACAAGTTTGGCTTTGGGCTGGTGGTCCACAGTGGAGGTGATGAGGTTTTATTGCTAGCATGACTTTCAGTTGTGGAGGTGTGACTGAGCGAACTTCAGGGATGTTTGTGTGATTTATCAGTGAGTGTGTTAACAGCTGGGCGGTGACCGCTCAGTCTGCTTTGTCTTGTAAGCCTCCCATCACTGCGTTCTGCCTGTCTTGTATGAGAGAAGGGAGATATGGCCTACAGTCCCTCTTCTCCATCAGTCTCGGTTGTCTGGACCATCTCGTTTGTTCTTCTCTGCATCTGAGTGTCCTCCTGCGATTTTAGCTGGGATGCCCCTTGTTGTTATGGTTACCATGCCTGCAGCTTCAGCATCCTCAGTGTTGTCCTCGGTGCAAACCGTGTGCAGAATAGCAGAACAGCTGTGGTTTCTGTTGTGTTGTTCTGTTGGATTCTGTGTTTATGTTTCACATGTTACAGGATTCATGGTCAGCATGGCAAAAACTAACATCCAACTGTCCTGCATACTGAATTTAATGCTAAAGATAGACACTGATGAAGATTATGTAACTGAATCATGGGACAGTGACATGCCTGTGTTGTCAGGGCAGCGTGTGATTGGCTGATTTGGCAATAATCAGAGCAGCCTCCACTGAGTCACAGCTGCTCGAGGCTGCACCATCAGCTGATTGATCGACTGCTTGCGGGCTGACGGTCACCGTCCACCTCCTCGAAACGCATTTCAGACTGCAGAGGCTTTCTCTGCGCTTTCTCTGTCATTCTGGGGTTTCGCTCAGTGGGCGAGCAGGCGCCCAAAAGGCAGCGGCGTGGGTTTGACTCTGACCCGCGGCCCTTTGCTGTGGGTCCTCCCCCCGCTCCCTCCCACCTTCCTGTCTGGTCTTCAGTGCTTCACTATCCAATGAAGGCAAAAATACCCCAAAACGATGTGTCACTGAGTGAAATAACATTCTGTCCACATTCAGTTTTATTTTCACGCCTCCTTTTGAACTGTAAATGCTACTTTTTTATCACACAGTTTCTCTTCGTTTTAAACCCTGACCGTATCAATATGTTACCTATTGTAAATGCATGTCCCTAACACAAGAACAGCATGCATTATGCTTTATCTTTTGCAGAAACGATTTATAATACTTCCTTATTTACACCTGCAGCAAGTCTATATTTGAGTCGTTTGTTGAATCCACCCACAGCGTGTGTCCGTGTGTGTGTGCGTGTGTGTATTGTTCACTCTTCCTGTTATTGTACTTTCACAATAAACATCATTTTCTATTGTTGATTTAAAAAATGGTCATAAAAATCTTAATTCGACCAACTTTTAGTTCTAATTAACGAGTGCATCATCGTTATCATTAGTGAAATCGTCCTATGTGTGGAATGTAATGTATTTATTTACAACTGTGAAAAAATAAACCTAAAAATCTGAAAATGTGCAACGACGTTTTTGATCGTTCCGCGTTCGGATTTTGTTGCGGAGCCGTTTGATTGTAAAGCTTTTCTGAACCTTTCCTGAGCTCTTAGTGAATTCTCTTTTTCCATCAGACCATGTCGGAAGGTTTTCCTGCTCAGACTCATTATCCAGTACAGTAAAAGTTTAAGCCATTCATTTACACACACAAATCACAGAAATCAATAAGAGTCTTTAAATGTGGAGTGCATACTGGTGTATTTGTTATCGGAGTGAGTCGTCAGAGATGCACACATGAAAACAATAAATCTGAATCATATAAGTGTATTGATATTACAGCATGCTAAATAAAGCAATCTTTCTAAATGTAATTAGTTTAGTGGGACAGACTGAGGACAGTTTACAGTGTGGCAGCATTAGGAGAGTGTTCACTAACCTCCTCTCTTTCTTTTCTTTTCCAGGTAAAAACCATGTCTGTAAGTTTATTGGCTGTGGGAGAAATGACAAATTCAACTATGTAGTCATGCAGCTTCAGGTGAGTCCCTGTATGGATGCATGTAAGTCTTTTATTGTGAAGTGTAACAGCGTACAGGGAGACGTAACATACTAAGGTGGATTATTTCTTTAGCGTTAGTTTCTGCTGTGAGGAAGTTCACCGATGGGAAACGTTCACAGGAACAGCAGAAGTAAAACTAACTGTAAAATGCTGTCACGTTGAGACAAAGTGGCTTTTTGGATTTCCCGATCTATTCCTCCACATGTACGGACATCATTGCTACGTGGTGCTACCTGGTCGACTGCTGTCTGTTTGCCGTCTCTCTAATTTGGTTTGTTTATACCTGCTCTTGTTCACATATCTTAATAACTGTTAGGATTCTTCTGCTTCGTGGATTCCACCTTTGGCTGCTACATACTCTTACACCATTAATACAGGCAGATGACACCTCAGAGACCCAGCACCATCAGCAGTTACCAGCCGCTTACCTTTCCCTCTGGCTGCTCTGGATGTGACTCAGCCAGAAAACAGCCCAACTGGAAAGTCAGACTTCCACCCTCTACCAAATCTGGAAGAATAAACTCCTGGCTCGGGCTCTCGGCAAGCACACATGTCTGGAGCCAGCCATGGTTGCCTCCATCCACGACGAGAACCTGTGTCCCAGGCTCGGAGCCAAGCCCGAAGTGCAGCCCTCTTCCACGCCAGCTTCTTTGGAACCCTGGATTGTCGTCCAGGGGGAGAAGAGACATGGAAGAAAGTCCTCCTGCACTTCACCATCGGGAATAACAGGTTTGAGGTCTTAGGGAACTTTCCACTGGTGGTAGAACCCACAGCCAACCCTGCACCAGAGCCGACCGTCCATACCGCCAGCCGCAGTCCCAGGCGCTGTGCCCACCAGCCAGTGAGAGTCCCCAGTACTCCACTTTCACTCCAACCAGCTTGGAGCCCACAAGACTTCACACAGGGCAGGTGACAGCTCTCATTACTGGTGGCTCAATAATTAGAAATGTTAAACAAGCTCAGCTTTAACCCACGGTTTTCTCCTCTGGCAACTGGAGCTTTGCATGCCTGCCTGCTCAGCAGGGCCCTTCTGATTCTAGAGGCTGGAGGCGGGGCCTGGCTGTCCTCAACCTTGGAACAGGTACAGGTGCACGGACGGGAGCAGAGACAGCCTCTGCTCAGGCACAGGGGAGGCCTCAGGTGGACCAAGAGTCTCTGAGAAGGCCGTGAAGCACAAACGGCCTTTGCTGCATCTTCTGATCATTCTGGAGGCCGGGGGCACAGTTAGCTGGGTTACCTGCACAGGTGCATGATAAACATTTTCTAAGACAGCACACCCAGAATCATTATCAGTCTTAGAATGCACTAGTTTGGGAACACCATACCCAGTTTCAGACTGTGAAACAGAATATTCAGAGACCGACTCTGCAGGTGGATCTCTGATACAGAGGCACGATCAGCAGTTTCTTAGCTGGAAGTACCATTGGTGATCTTTGAGCATGTAACAAAGTAGTCATTCATCTTAGAAGGAACTGACTGTGGAGCTCAGTGAACATTTGCTGGATAAACAGGCTTAGGAAACACACAGTCTGAGTGGACGCCCCACTCAGGGGGCACTGTGGAAGTCTCTGTTTTAACTTTTTTTGACTTAGAAAGAGGAAAAGATCTGGAGACTCAGCATCTATGGACTCTGATGGAGCTACTGACTCTGGTGATGGTGAGAAAAGACAAGAACCTTGCTTTCTCCGGTTAGAGGAAGCCTGTGAAACTTGACCGATTGATGCCTCCGATGGGCTGAGTTGCAACGTTGAGGCGGAGGAGCTGGGCAGAGAGGAGCCGGTAAATCTCAGGAACCGGGCATACGATTCCTCCGGAGTGAGGCCTCAGGTTCCAGGCTCATAATTACTCCTCCACTGCTGAGAGTCCTGCTTCCTCGAGCAAGGTGTAGGTTGTAGCGGTGGAGAGGAGCTGGAGAGTGAGCGGTCAGCAACAGGCAGAACCCACCCACTCTCATCTCTGGAGGCTACGGTTAGGGTTAGGACTCCACCTACCCGCGGGAGCCACGAGTCCCGTGGAAGAACGGCTAGTATTCTGAGCCACGGCTTTCACCTTCCAGTCTCTCTCAAAAAGGGACGAACAGTCTGAGTCCACGGGGTCCTGTGTGGTCACGTCGTTCTGTCATGCCGTGTAGCAGGCAGAACCCGAATAGAGGACTCCTGAGAGGGAATGTAAGCATGGGGCAAATTTATTAAGGAACCTCTTCATCAAAAATATAAACAAAGGTGTCAGCTGAATGGGAGACATGCTACCATGAAGGACGACGTGACAGAGAACAGAGGACAATAAATACAACCACAGGACAACAAGGGGAAGGGAAACAGGTGGAAACACAGCTGAGAGTAACTAACCACAAAGGACAAGACCAGGGAAGTAAAACTAAATACCAAACACACAAGACAGGAGACTAGCAAAATAAAAGAGGAAGTGACAAAGAATTATATTCAATTAAAATATAACCAAGAACAGAACTCAGATAAGTAAACTTAGAAGGCCTGAGGATATAAATAAAGAAACCAACCAGGAATTACTACAAAAGGTACAAAACTCAAAACTGCAAAAGCCACAATAACTAAGAATCAAACAGTGACATCTAATAACAGAATTTGAAAATCCAAAACAGGAAGTGATGGGTCACAGACCCAGGATCACGACACAGGAAGCCAGTAAGCTGACCTCAAAACCCCTCTGTTCTTGTACACATTAAACCCACCCACTAACACCTCTGTCACTACCTGCAGCTTCTAAATGATCTTTAGCAAAATAGAAATTTGTTATTAATGACATCATTACTGGCAATCAACTGGACTTTATGCTTCTTACTGAAGCCTGGTTTGATGACACTGGTAACACAGAACTGATTGAAACCCGCTAACTGTATGTCTGTAGATTCTCAGTCATCCAGGTCATGACGATCATGATGATGATCAATAGATCCTCCGTTAACTGTAGTTTTACTGACTGTAGTTTTGGACATTGCACCCATAGGGCTGGTGGGATTGCTGTTTTTATATATATATAAAACCATTTTTATTGTTTTTTATTTTCATTTGACACTAAGTTCATTATGCTGGCCTTTCCTGAGACTGCCGCTACACCCGGGGCCCCTCCAGGGACTGCTAATGTTACACCACCTGCATCCTCAGAGACTGTTGCTCCTGCTCTGAGACTGAGCACCCTGCCCCCGTCCTTGCTCCTGGGATGGGGTAACCAGGGCCCAGGCCGTACCTGCACCCGATTCTGTTTCCAGGCCAGGGGCAGTCAGGCACCAGTCTCAGCTGTGGCCTCTGGATTGGGCAGCGGGTCCCGTCTGGTTTTAGCCTTTGGAGACGACCGCGAGTCCTCCTGAGCAGACAATTCATTTGAGCCAGAGCTGCCGCTGGCCCGGTTGTCAAAGGAGTCAGCTAAGAGACCTCCTGCACAGCCCCAGTCATTGAGAGAGATGGCTGTGCACGCCTAGTGTTCTGTGCGACCTGTGAATCCTAAGTGTCCTGTGCCTGAGCTGCTGGAGCCAGCTGAGCAGCTCCAGTCACCTGAGTATCCCGGGCAGCCAGAGCAACCTGAATCAGAGCTGTAGTGTCCCAAGAGTCAAGAGCCAAAGAGTCCGGAAACCGATTTTGCGCCACCTGAGAGTCCTGAACCCATACCTGAGTCCAGGGGACCGATGCCGCTGGTGTCTGAGGTGCCTTGTCGTCATCGATGCCTGCCTTCGGAGGGGCTCCTTTGTTTCTGCCGGCTTCCAGAGTGGACCACCTGGGGTGTTGCTTCATCACCTTCACCGTTGCTGGCCTCCTGCAAAGCCACCTCCACCACTGGCATGCAGCCGGTCCCCAGAGTGTCTCTGGCTCCACCGCTTTATTTAGTTTGCTTTATTATATTGAGCTGTTTTCAGTGCCTTCAGGCATTGAACACCTACATGTTTGTTTTCTTAATCCTCTGTGTGAAGCACATTGAGTTTGCATGTAATGAAATGTGCTACATAAATAAAATTGCCATTTGCATAACTACCAAATGTAAATGTTGTCTTAAAAAAGTGTAAGGTTATTATATTATATTATATTATATTATATTATATTATATTATATTATATTATATTATATTATATTATATTATATTATATTATATTATATTATATTATATTATATCCAGCAGGTAGCTGGAGATGAAATGATATAACCTTTGCTTTGAGTGTTCAACATTTGCTACTTTGACTTCTTGCAGTGTAACTAGAAGAAAAAGATGATAATGAGTGTAATTTAATGACAGCGTAGCCAGAATGCAAACATAAGGATTTCCTGGTGCTGTGTTAAGGCCACATAGATTTGATGTAAGTTATGGATTACCAGCATGGAACAGTTAAAGAAGAGTGCCGGTTTATTTAACCTGGAGGATTTCCCATTAATCTGGCCTTTGGGACTCAGGGCTAACTTTGCACTTTCCATCTTCTTTATAAATTAGCTCGTATAGCAGCGACAAGCTTTTTGAAACCTGATTTTTCCCTAATCTATTTTTACTAAAAGTAAACAGAAATGACCTGCCTGTCTCTGTTACCCAGGGTCGTAATCTGGCTGACCTGCGGAGGAGTCAGCCCAGAGGAACCTTCACCATGAGCACCACCCTGCGTCTTGGGAAGCAGATCCTGGAGTCTATAGAAGCCATCCACTCAGTGGGCTTCCTGCACCGCGACATCAAACCGGTATGATTCAAAAGACTCGTCTCCTTTCCCGCTAAACCATAGTGACCTCTAATAGAACAAGACCGCCAGACTATATCTGTACATTTATACATGCTGTAGTACCATTTTGTGGACTATTTCAACTGACTATATACATCAATAGAATCTGTATGAAAGAAATCCATAGTAACGACAGAAAATAGCTAAAAAGTGCACTAACCCACAAAGAAACTGAAAATCGTTTTTTGTATTTATATATTTTGCTAGATACAGAAATGCCATAGCTGTACATGCTAATGACAACAGTAAAGGCATGGAGTACATTTTGTTGTTAACGCTTTTTACGTGATTTCTACAAACCGTTAGAGGACGGCTGCAGCGCTCTGGGACACGTTGAATGCATGAGTGCATATGTAAGTGTAAATCCTCTGGTTTTATATGCAAAAAGAATTATTGCTCTATCGTATGTGGTTGCAATCCGACTGGCATAAAGACAGTTACACAGTTGGGAGCACCGGCGCTCCGGTCGGTCACAAAGGCCAAGGTTACGTTAAGTTTCTGTAATACCAGCAGGATAATCAAGTGTCTGCAGTTTGGTAACAATTTGATAAAAGCAGTAAAAAAAATTTTTAAAATCTGATCTCCAGTTTCTCCGTTCAGCACATCTGCTGGTTTCACACTTCGGGCCTTTAGATCATGTAAAGAGCAAAGCGAGCCAATAAAAAATGAGCTAGCAAGAGGATGCTGAGAGGATTTGGGAACACAGGCATGAATAGATTTGCATGTAAATGAGCAGAGCTGGAACAAAAGCTGGAGGACAAGTGATGAGCGGAGAGGATCAGCCTGAGCAGCTGGTTTCACCAGCACGATGATTTGTACATGAACATCATCAGGTTCGGGTCTGACTCCACTGCGTAAAATTAGTAAAGTAATAATCATTTAAAAGTAAAACTTGGCCTTATAAACAACAATATTCTCAATATTTGAGTTCTTTACAAAGAAAACTGAAAAGTTCTTCTTTACAGCACTGAGTGTAATGAGAGTTATACTTTATTTACAGCAGTTAAAACTATGATGATGATGATGATGATGGGATGAACAGTTTCTTGTATCTGGCCACAGAGCATCGGTGTGTTAGAGAACTGCCCGCCCAGTCAGCGGGTGGAGGGAGGGTGACCTCCTCCCATCACAGCTTCAGTAGTTTCCAGTTTGCAGCCGGTCACAGAGCCAGCTGTCCGAATTAGTGTATTCAGTGTGTCGGTGTCACCGGCTCCAATGCTGCTTCCCCAGGAGACCACACCAAAGTGCACTGTGCTCTCAGGTCACACATTGCTTTTAGTGTGGGCGCAGCTTTAGCTTCCTTAGGAAAGAATCTGATCGTCCCCTTCTCGATTACAGCCTCTAATGGGGGCCTTCCACTTCAGCTTGTTGTCACTATGGACGCCTGGGTAACTGTCCTCCTCCACCACACGGACACCCTGTTCTAGGACAGATATGGGCTGTTCTCTGCCCTCTCTGGTCTTACTCACTATTACAAGCAGATGATTCCTCCCTAACCGCTCCATGAAATCATCCACTGCTTCCTCCCTCCCCGCCCTCCTCCCCGTCCTCCTGCCTGTCACCAATTCCTCCAACCACTGCAGGATCATCAGACGATGTCTGTAGGCAGCGTGACCTGAACTTAAAGTCCAACAGGATGTGATAGTGCAGCACTGTGTGGAGCTCAGACAGAGCACTGCTCAGTCTCACATGCCAGTAACACAGTTACTGTAATCACATTACATTTTTCTGTGATTACATTGTACCAAATTCACTTCCTGTCACTTCAGGTGACATTATAGTTACAGCTGTGCTGTACATACGTGTGCTTCATTTATCTCTGTGGTCACGGTGGGAAAAACCGTAACACAACCTGTAACACAACACATCCTTCAGAGACTCTTCATTTACTTTGTGTGCAGATGCTTCTGGCTCAGCGATGGAGGATAAAGTTCAGTATTTCCCAGTGATCAAGCACTATTAGAATCAGCACTATTAGAATTATGCGGTGACTCATTGTGTTTTGTTTCTGCAGTCAAACTTTGCGATGGGACGGCTTCCCCTCCACCTACAGGAAATGCTACATGCTAGACTTTGGTCTGGCGAGGCAGTACACCAACACGACAGGAGAGGTCCGGCCGGTAAGACACTTTGAGTCCGTGACTCCAAAGCAGCCCAGACGCTGAAGCTGGAGCTCATCTTTACTCAAACTAACAAACTTCATTTGCTACTTTTTTGTCATTTATCTGTTTTTTGCTCTTGTCATAAGGGTGGATGTTTGATTCGACTCATATAGAGGAACGTTCCTGCAGACTGAATACTGGGAAAATAAAAAATTCATCAGAATTAGGACATCTCTTTATTGTTTAAGAACTAATACTCCAAACCTGATTAAATCCTGACCTAGGTCGTTTAAATTAAGTAAAAGTCAGATTATGAATTTTTATTTTATTTTTCATGGTTTTGTCTCCAGTCGTGTTCCACACACGTATTTGATGTCGATCATAAAGCATAAATACAAATCTGTGTTATATCAGATTCTGAATTTTCAAATCTGACCATCAGGTGTATAAATATTTTTTAACTTCATCTCTAAAGTAGCTGCGCGGCAGACAGGTGACCTGTCCAGGTGTACCCTGCCCTTCACCCTCTGGTGGCTGGTAAAGGCTCCGCCCCCTCCACCCTGAATCGGATAAGCGGAAGAAAATGGATGGATGTGATTTCTGAAGTGTCATATTTTTGTGTATTGTCTCATTACAGCTTTTTAATTTCATTTCTTTGCGGCAGACTGGTCTTCCATACGCAGCACATCGTTTCCTTTTTGATAAAAGCCAAACGCGCTCCGGCAGACAGGAGGGTGTGTTTGCTGCACTGCAGTGCGTTAGCACGGCACTTCCTGCGTTGTTAGTCTGTCCTGTACAATATCAGATTAATGATTCATGGCGATCGATAACAGATCTCAGGATTTAAAGATGCTTTTTAATCTGACACAAATCAGCTGAGCGGCTGTTAGAGAGCCCGATGCCGATGAGGGATTAAAGACTGATCGGCTCTGCTGGTATTTGTAGTTTCAGACGATCAGGCTGAGCTGCTGCTGTTAGACTCTCGTTTATTTTCAGCGTCTCTCGATCGCACTGAACTCGGCTATTTTTAGATCAGTGAGTACGTGAGCTGCTTCCATTTACTGTCAGCCTCCCTTCCTCTCCTCCCCTTTCATTTTCTCTCCTCGTCCTCTTTCTCCTCCACCTGTTCCCCTCCATATCCTCCCTCCTTTCCTTCTGTCCTCTCCTTCTCCTGTAATGTTCCTTTTGTTGCAGCAGTCAGATGAATATTTGATGCTATAACATGCGTCACTGGGTGAGAGACCTTAGCCCCCCCAGCCTTTCTCCTCATCCACTCATAGTCTATTCTCTCTCTCTCTCTCTCTATCTCTCTCTCGCTCTCTCTCTCTCGCTCTGCAGCTGAATCAGCTTCAGTCCACTCATCTGCCACCCCCCCACACACACACAGACTCTGTATCTTGCTGCCTTCCTCCTCTCATTTCCCCATCACCCTCTCTCTCATCCCTCCATCATCTGTTACATAGAGGGACAAAAATCAGAGCCGAACTCCTCCGAGCTTCATCTGATCATATCTGCATGCGTTCTGTTGTTTTTTAGCAACAACGGCGTTCTCTGCAGCAGAACCAGTGATGTGTCTGACATGTGTAGGCTGGCACTTTACCTGCGTTTGATCCAGTTTCATTAACACAGAGCTTTGATGCACAGTGTCAGGATGAAGCTGGAGGAAAATCCAGGACTTTCCTCTGCAGATGCTCAGGTCTCCACCTGGTGTAATTCTGGGCCTTGGTATGCTGATTGCATAAAATGACACTTCAGTTAGGAAAAATATACCTAATATAAAATATCCTTAATACCATCTTAAGGTGATATTGTTAATTGGTCTTTGCAGCCATTAAAACAGGCCTTGGTTTGTTGTGCTGGACATTTATTTTGCTCCTTTTATTAAATCATCACAGGCTTTGTGGGGCACTTGAAGCTTCGGTTTGAGTTTAAACTTTCTTGATCATGCTCTAAATAAATCTGTTTAAATGTCAGATCCGCTCAGCTGAGGCGCTACAAAGGAGCGACACGCGTTCATCTGCAGCCTGTGCAGCAGACAGCAATGTAGAAGAAGTCAGCACGATTTAAACACGTCCAAGATTTTGGGATCTGCCACACGGATTTTCAAAAGGTCCACACCTGATCTAAGACAGACGTGAAAGGAGCCGAAAGGAACTCAGCATGATTCAGTTCTCACTGGTTACACTTAACAATACTTACTATATTTTCCAAGTGTTGCACAGTCAGTATTTGGACGCTGAAGGACAGGAAATGAAGTGCACTGCAGAGCGAACATGAAGTGACAGACGCTGCTCGTCCAGCTGTTCTGGGATCAGCCCTCTTTCTGATGTGAAGAAGTGCAGTGTTGGGAAAAAGACCTGTCCCCTCCCCGATTGCCGTTAACGCGAGTACAAATGTTTTTAAATGATGACTTTGTTTATTAGGGAAGAAGCTATCCAAACCTGCCTGCCCTGCGTGACTGTGATTAACCATATTTTTGGAAATACACTCGGGAACAGATGAGAAATAAAGTCAGTGACATCTATCAGTCTAGAGAGAGTTGAAGAGCCTTTCTGAGCTGGACCCCAGAGAACCACGGTGAGCACCGTTATCCACAGAAAACCTGGAACAGTGGGAACCTTCCAGGAGTTCTTCCAAGAGCATCGAGGACTCATCCAGGAGGTCGCAGAAGAACCCAGAACAACATGTAAAGAACTGCAGGCCTCACTTGGCTCAGCTAAGCTCAGAGTTCATGATTCAACAATAAGAAAGAGACTGGGCAAAGATGGCCTCCATGAGAGAGCTCCAAGAAGAAACACTACTGACCAACAAGAACTCAAAGGCTCGTCTCACTTCTGCCATCAAACATCTGGATGATCTGCGAGACTTCTGGGAAAATATCTTGGTGGACTGACGAGACAGAAGCTGAACTTTCTGGGAGGTCTGAGTCCCGTCACATCTGCATAAACTAACACAGGGTTTCATAAAAGAACATCAGACCAACAGTCAGACATGGTGGTGGTGGTGTGATGGTCTGGGGCTGCTCATTGATGGAACCATGAACTCTGTCTCTCTACCAGAAAACGCTGACGGAGAACGTCTGCCCATCAGCTCATGTCCTGAAGCTCACTCGGGTTATGCAGCAGGACAAAGATCCACATGACCCGATGACCTCCAGTGTGGCTGATTTGAAACAGTTCTGCAAACTGTTGCAGAACCAGGGGCAGTTTGGATAGATTTGTGTCCTCTTAATAAATAAAATCATAATTTTAAAAACTGGATTTTACTCGGGTTATCTTTGTCTAATATTAAAATGGTTTGATGAAAGACCACGAAGGGGGCGGATACTTTTGAATGATTCCGCATTCATTTCTAAATGACTAAACTCTGAGATTAATCGCACAGCTCTTTCTTTTTCTCCTCAGAAGTATTAAAAGAAGTTTGATTGTGTTTATCTTTTCATAATGCTGTTCAGCATCAAAAAGATTAGATTTAAATGTTTCAGTTTTAAAGGTTAAACCTTTGATTGATTTATTGAGAAAATAACCGGAAGATGAACCATGTAAATATGTTCTAATGTGGACAGCTGGGATTTCCTGAACTCTGTACAGAGTGCACGTGTGTGATGTTCGCTGTGTATCGATCACCAGTCATTTACGTTCTGTTTGTTGATTTTTCTTATCAGTTGACTCTGAATTATTTTCACCTTTTTATGTTTCAGTGTTGTTTTTGTTTTTCTTACAGTTCCTTTGGACTTATGATTTTGACGTGCATGCCTCCTGTTTCTCCATCATCTCCATGGTTACCCAGGGATGTGAGTGGTTTCTATAGCGACAAAGGGGTTGAAAGCCAAGCACCAACATGACAGCTGACTGAAAAAGGGGCAAACATGACGACGTGTCTGCCAAGAGTTTCTCTAATAGAAAAATAACCGTGAACATAAAATAGCATGCGGAGTGACATCACAGAGATTTTATGTGTTAAACTGCAGTTTCGTTACTCATGTTTACCTTCATCGAGGAGTTCACGCCTTTGGTACGTGTGTGCGTGTCGTTCTGTAAACGGCTTCTGATGGAGCCGTGTGGGGGTGCAGAGTGGAGTCATGGGAACGATCCATTAAAATTAGCTTCACGCCCACCGAGACCTTCAGGGTCAACGTCATCAAACTGACAAAAAGCTTAAAACTTAGAAACTTATGATCCTTACAGGTGTGATGTACCATAAAGATTTCAAATATGGCACATCTGACCTCTGACCTCTCCTTCAAGGTCAATAGATTGATGTGAAGGTCACAGCGATGATAATGCTGCAAAGAGCTGTTTAAGCTGTGTTACTGCCGACTGTACTGACAGCATCTGGGTGTACAGGGAATGATATCAGGGGATTATCGGGTTCCTTTGGGCCTCTGACCTCTTCTTCAGGGTCAAATAAGGTCAAGCATTCATGAAGTGTGTTTTATCTTTGAAACGCTGCCTAAAATCTGCTTCCTTTGTTTGTGTTGGCAGCATTTAGGAAATATGCTGGCATAAATGTCACATTATAGTTTGCATCCAAATATGACGCATTTGACCTCTGACCTCACTCTTACATTCAGTTCAGTTCAGTTTTATTTATACGGCACCATCCTATTGTAAGGTAAAGGCAAAAAAAATAAATCTGCCTTTCTTTCAAGCCGTCCCCAACGCGTTTCATCTGTAAAGTGTCAGGAAAGGATGAGCTGCCTGGTTGGTCAGAAACATACTGCAGTATAATATTATATAATAAGCTCATAGTTCATGTTGTTATTTACAGCCCAGATATCCATGACATCATGTTTGTGTAATCAAACATCAGTCGTGCTTCCTGATCGGATTTTACTGACGTACAAAAGCACAAAGAAAACTAAATGAATATGAATCCACCTCTGTTCCCATCAGAGGAAATCCAGCATGCATGTGCACAGTTGTTTTAGAAAATGGTGTTTGGTAACTACACCAACCTTTATGTAGGTAGTTTCTGTATTTCTGGATATTCATTTATTCGTGTGTGTCTCTCTCTGCGCTGCGGTAGGACTTTAATAGAAGGTTAGCAGCACAGCTAATGTGTCGCATAGATCTGATGCAGCAGGTAACTGAAACAAGCTTTCAGGAGTGAGTACAAGCACCAGAAATGTTTGGCGAATCCCTCTGTGGAGCCATTCATTTGAAAAATCCCCTTATCCATTTGAATTTTTAAAATTCCAAATTTTTCCTGATTGGTCGTCATTTCTATCTTCGGAAACAGCTGTTTGACCTGAGAAATTCAACCACTGGATGTATTTCAAAGGTTTTACTCGTGATTTAAATGCTTTTGACTATAAAAAAAACCCTCAAATTTATAACTTAAAAACTTCTCCGGATGTTTGTTTCATGTAAAACAAAGTAATCGCAGTGGCACATATATTACATGTTGCTTCACTGGTCCGGTGATGATGTGCAGGTTGAAGGATTACCCCGTACAGCCAGGTTCAGACGTTTCGGATTCATCTGGAGCCACTTTGTTCTCCTGCAGTTCAGGGAATTTTAGGTCTTTGCTGCGTGGAGATGCTTTTATCTTCAGACTCAGCTTTATTGTCATTCAGACTACGAGACGTAGTGTGAATGAAACGTGGGTTCTCGGGCCTCGGTGTGGGTCAAACATAGGATTTGAGAAATAAATAAAATAGAATTTAAATAAGAATAAATAGGTAGCTAAACTAGTATAAGTAAAATAGAATAAAAATAAACTAAAGTAAAAACAGGTATAGCAGCGTTCTACTAGAGCAGCAACAACTTGAAATGGTTTTAAGATGCAGTGGTGAATAACAAATAGCAGCTGAACAGCAGGATATGATCTTAAAGTGTGTGCAGGTGTGCAGTGTAGACATGTGGTGTTGTGCAGGTGTGGAGCATCAGGCGACGCTGCTTTGATATGTGTCGTGTGTGGGGTGCATAGTCAGTTTATGGGGTGGAGTGGTTCAGCAGTCTGACCGCATCCCGGTAGAAGCTGTTTTTCAGCCTAGATGTTTTTGCCCGGGTGCAGCGCGGCCTCCTTCCGGATGGGAGGGGGGTGAAAACTCCGTGTGCGGGGTGGGTGTGGTCACAGAGAATGCAGGTAGCTCTCTGCCTGCATCTGGTGGTGTAGATGTCCTTGATCAGTGGTAACCTGCAGCCAGTGGTTCTCTGTGCATGCTTAACCACTCTGTGCAGTGGCACCGTGCACCCAGCGTACCACACAGTGAGGCAGGTGGTGATGACGCAGAAACAAAAGGAGACGGGAGCCAACCAAACCACAGCCGAAGGAGGAAGAAGACCATGAATCAGCCAGATTCAGGCTTCTCCCTTAAACTAGTTTTGATAAACTAGACTAACAGAAACAGCAGCGGGAAGATAAAGCTGGTCCTGATGGAGGTGAGGGAGGCGGAGCAATGGACCGAGATGCTGCTTGCTGAACACTGTGCTCCGCCTTCTCTGGGTTTATATTCATGCGGCGAGCTTTCAGCAACCAAGCACTAAGCATAAATCAGAGAAATGAGAGAGCAGCTTAATGAGGGTGAAAACAAAAAACACAGCAAGATGATGGCTGAACCAACACCTCCACCCCTAAGTGTTGAATTATGGGGAGACAAAACCATCAGTCAACACAGCAAAAAAATGTGAGACAGAGTATCTGCCAGCATATTGTCTTTTCCTTTAACACGCTGGATGATGATATTGATTGGCTGTAAAAACAATGCGCAACTCACCAGCTGCTGGTTTGAGTCATGCATTTGATAACCAGAGGGTCGTGATTCACGTATACCGTGAGCGGACAGTGGGAGGAGCTGAGGTACTAAGAAGTGCCCAAATCAATGCGAGAGTATACTTTCTGGATGTTCCACCCCATCAGAGCCATCTTGGAAAAGGACAGCGGCCAGTTTGAACACAAAAGATGGCACGGCAAGGATGGGAGTGCGAGTCTTCAAATGCATGATGGAAATCAGGAGACCAGGTGAATTTTACTTTCGGACTCCACAGATCAGTGAAAAGCTTTTACAGAAATCTCTGTATTAACCTGTCATCCCCAAGAAGCGCTGCAGCTCACGCCCGGGAACGTCTTAATAGCCTGGATTTTTGAGTGGACGGGTTTTAATTGTCCTCCACCCACAGTTTTCCCTACATACACCGCTGTGGTTTGCCTAAACTCACATTTTGGCAAATTTTAAATATCTAGATATGCTTCATCCTACTGCACACCTGTAAGATCTTCACAGGTTCCTCGGGATGACGAAAACGATCCGTTCGGATCCATCAGGAACTTAGTAGAAGAACTGGGAAAACTGGCAAACCTCTGGAATATAAACTGCCAAAACCCAAATGGTAATCTCAAGAGCTTCAAAACTGAACTTCCTTCAATTAATTTGAAGACATTTCACCTCTCATCAAAGAGGCTTCTTTAGTTCTAAAACCAAAAGCTGGCAAGTCCCAGATATTTAAGTCCAAGTGGGGGCTGTCCACTCCGGAGGTGGTCTTTGACCCACTATTGATCAAATGCCATCACATGAGCCAGTGTGAAAAAAGGCATTTGGGTGAAACCACTTTGAGACCTTGCACCATCCTATCATGACACTGCAAACAAAAACTTACTATTCAGAGTCGATACCCAGACCATCTAGAGAAGAACAGGAACACTCCACAACCAAACAGAGCCAGGAAAAGTGGGTGAAAAACTGATCAGACAGCCCCTCACTAACTCACAAAAGGATGCCCTAGCCAAAGGGCTCAGTTTCACCATATCTGTACAACAGCTGTCCATAGTGGAACTCATCACAGCCACAGAAACGAACACAACCTGAAGCAGAACAAAGAGGGGGAGAAGCTTCAGCTACCCTCTCCAGTGCAAGAATTCCTCAAATCCCTGAGTAAAGACCAAAGCATCACCATACTGCCAGCTGACAAGGGGAGACGCACCTTGATTCTGCATTCAACTGATCATCACACCACCAAAACTACTACACTCCTCAGTGACAGCAATACTTACATGTATGAGGTCTTAAGGCAAGACCCCACCAGCAACTACAAAAAGAAAGTCATCTGTCACCTACAACAACTTGAAAGGGGAAAAGCATTGACCTCCCTAGATACCACAGCCTTTACCCCAGGGATGCTGCACCATCCATACATGGACTTCCAAAGAGCCACAAAGGAGTCCCACTCACACCCATCATCAGCAGTATAAACTCATACCAGGGATAATAGGTTGCTGTTCCTGGACTGTACTGTGCTCACCTCAACAGTGAAGTTTACCGGCTGCCCACACACAAAGACCAGTACCTACTCTTTGACTCCTACCACCCACTGGAAGACAAACTTGGGGTGATCAGGACCCTGCAACACTGGGCAGAAAACCCTCTAAGTTCCCTCTAAGACAGAAAGGAAACAAGTTCCACACATGTGAAGAAAGCTCTTAAAATATGTGTTATCCCAACTGGGCTTTCATCAAAAGAGAGAAGGCCAAACACAAACTAGGGAGAAAGAGAATGACAAGCGGAACAACATCATCATCCCTTATGTGGCAGGTTTATCAAAGAAACTTTGAGAATTTTCTCCAAGCATGACATCCCAGTATACTTCAAACCCAGTCACACTCTAAGGCAAAAACTCCCAAACACAGTGCAGTGAAGAGTGCTCGGACCTCTACGTTGGAGAAACCAAACAGCCTCTTCACAGACAAATGGCACAACATAGAAGAGCCACCTCGACAGGACAAGACTCAGCTGTTCATCTGCACCTAAAGGTCAAAAGTCACTCTTTGAGGATGTCAGTGTTCACATTTTGGACCTGGAAGACAGATGGTTTGAGAGGGAATAAAAAAAAGAAGCATCTATATCCACTGTGAGCGACCATCACTGAACAGAGGTGGAGGCTTATGACGCCACCTGCCAGCCACCTACATTGCAGTCTTGAAGACACTTCCCAGGCGCCTCAACCCCACCTCACACCTTACTGTGGGTGATCTCAATAGATCACACGATAGGGTGTCTCACAGTGGTTTCACCACATCCAAATGAGACAATCCCCACTAGCTTTTAAATATCTGGGACTGTCCTCCCTTTGGTTTTAGACCTAGAGAAGCTTCTTGGATGAGAGGTGAAATGTCTTCAAAGGAATTTAAAGAAGTCCAGTTGTCCTTTTTCAAGCTCTTGAGACTACCATGACCTGGATGACTGAGAATCTACACAGACGTAAATGCAAATAGTCATGGAAGGTAAAAGATCTGTCTAATCGGTCATTTTGACCACCTGACCCATTATGCTGGTGACAAATTTGCAGCCAAAGAAGAACACCTTAGTGGTAAACCCTGCCAGCCCTTCGAAAGCTCGTATATACTACATACCTCATTCTGTCATATACAAGTGCTTTTAGTTAACATTCACACATACACCAGTGAATGCATCGGCAGCACCTAGGAGTTCAGTATCTTGCCCAAGAATACTTGGACACACCGACTGGAGGAGCCGGGGATCAAACCGCTGTCGTTCTGATTAGTAGACGACCCGTGCTGCGTCCTGAGCCACAACGGCTCCTATAGTGAGTCCTGTCAGCGAGGCATATAATAGTCCATCCAGGAGATGTGACTGACTGATATTAACAGTCATCTGCACACCATGCCTGCAAATTAGTAACAAAAAAAAATCTGTGTAGTTTCAGACTTCTTCGTGGTTGAAGGTGTATGATTTGACACTAACTCACTCAAAAGATGAAGTCCAGTTTACTTTAGCTAAAAAAAATAAATAAATTCTTGTCTTTTTTGGCAGCCATCTTGAAAATGGCCACCACTTTTCAAATGGTGAATGGGCTTTATCAAAAAAAGTACTCATAAAATAATAAATGTAACGATTTTGGTACTTGTATCCACCTGCAAAGGATTTCCCTGTAAAGTTATCTGCTGCACCAACAGGAATCTTTTAGGATGGATGGATGGATGGATGGATGGATCTACAGATGAAATCAAAGTTGAGTCATTAAAATGATTACAACTCAAAACACTGATTCTGTCCTCTTCCATTTCTATTTTTAATTTATTTATATCTCATATAGTTATTTATACAAAGATAAAGACATTACAAAATGTACATATAAAATACTAATACATTATCAGATTTGAACACTTATTAAAAGTAGATTAAAAACTGCAAACCAAACAAATATGAATAAAGTGGTAACGTGTGAATCGAGGACAGCTGATCACTCTGTGGTGTAGATGGAGGCTGTGCAGATGCAGCGTGACCTTTTACTGGTGTCTCTGTGTCTATTTGTTTATGTTTGATTAGAATTTATTCTTTGATATCAGAAACATAGCTCCGGCGATCCGGTTTATGTCACACAGGATTTGCACCTCTTTCTTTCTGCAGCTACTGTCGTAGAAGTACAACGTTATATTGGCGCTGGCTGAAAAGTTTGATGCCATAAAGGCCATCGTTCCTTTCACATGCCACATGTTTTTAATGATTGATTTAAGCAGCACTTCCAGCTTGTGGGGCATGCTAGAACCTGACCAGCACAGTGTTGCTTTGGGTCAGCTGGACAGTAGAGTTCGGTCTGCCAGGCAGGGCAGCAGATGCCTCTGCAGCAAATAAACAGAATTCCTCAGGTGTCGCCACCAAGAACACAAATGGTTTGTAGTGGCTGAATCAGAGTAAAATGGCTTCTTGACTGATATCACTGAGGTGCTCTTATTTTGTTCGGGTATGGTCACTGTATGTATTTATTAACCGTCCATTCAGTCTTTACATATACACAGTGGTTCAGTGAGAGCACCTTCTCCATTCTTCTTTGCATGGACACTTTCTGCTAAAGAACAGCATGTCAGGGTTCAGCGACGCTATGGAGCTTTTTCTTTTTGGATTCAGCCACAACAAGCTACAAATGATCCGGATCAGTCTGTACTGTTCATGATAATGAACAGGGCATCAGTCCATGTTGGTGCTGGCAGTATTTACTGTTATGAACTTAGCACAAAAGTAAGGTTATTTGTGTTTGGCTGATTATTTCTTTATTGTAACGATGCTTCTTGGCAGTAAAACTTATACCACTGGGAAGTCTGTTTATTGCCCCTTAAATGGAGCCACATTTGTAAGGAAAGTGCATTTGTGGTTGAGCAGCAGAGTTGAGTATGTGGGTCGTGGCCATGAAATCTTCTCTGGTACCCCAGGTGCACTGAACCACTGTGTATATGGAAAGACTGAATGGACAAGCTTTTCACGGGCGCAGCCCACAAATGCATTTGGCTCCGTTTAAGGGGAATAAACAGGCTTTCCAACAGTATCAGGTTTATTTCTAAGGCGCATCATTACAACAACAAAGAAATAATCAACCAAGCACAAACTTCATTACTTTTTTGTGCTAAGTTTATGTGCCAAATTAAATTGAAGTGGAAGCCACACCCAACTCACAGGGCTGGTCAGTGATCAGCTAGTTTTACAAGATCCATGGATCAAACGTCCTATGACATCAGCAGTTTTAATGGCAGATTTGAAACTCTCACAGCCGCTAGAAAACTTTTCTCCTCACAAGAAAAATGTTCTCGTCTTAAAAACGATTTTTAAAAAATGTAGTGGATATAGCCGTCAACTAGGTGTGTGAAGGACCTGGATGCTTGTTGATGCAACTGCTGGCTAACTTTGGTGTATCTTCTTTTCAGCCGAGGACTGTGGCAGGCTTTAGAGGGACTGTCCGCTATGCTTCAGTCAATGCTCACAAAAACAAGGTCAGTACTGTTTGTTTGTAACCTCACCCCAAGGTCTGAGCCCAACTCCAAATGCTAGAAAGGCTGAGAGAAGGGGTGTGGTTTTGTGAGGCAGGAGCTGCCGCTCCACCTTCCCCTTTCATTGATAAAAGACAAAATACACCAAGCATGTAATTTAAGTATGCGCTGCCGGTTCGACCCCATTGGACACAAAAACCTCAGATATCGGCCGAGCCGTGTGGGCAGGGAAAATGGGACAGGTTCCAAATCTGGTTTAGTGGTTTTAATACTGAGGCTGCTCTTCACGCCTCGCTGTTTTTACAAGAATTTACAAAAGTTAAAACACACAATAAAATTACAAAAAATTCAACAACAAAAAAAAAGAGAAGAGAAGAGACGATTTATCTGACGCTCACATTTCTGTGAAACTTCCCATGAATACACAAAGACATCAGTTTCCATTCCTCACATTGATGCATGAACTGGTCCAAACAGTTACCTATCAGCTCACGAATGAACGCCAGAACATTTTAATCCACGTGTGCAGATTTGCTGAAAATTCAGTTCACAGTTGTGCTAAATTTGGGTGAAAAGAACGATATCCAAACAGCGTTGCCTGTTGTGCTCCTCCAGGAAATGGGTCGCCATGATGACCTTTGGTCGTTATTTTACATGTTGGTGGAGTTCGCTGTTGGACAGCTGCCTTGGAGGAAGATCAAGGATAAGGTCAGAAGGTTTCTTGTTTTCATGAACCACATGTACCACAAATATAAGAATAACTACCTCCATTTCCACTCCCAGCACTGTTGCTCTTACTTATTTTGATGGTCCTTGCCAACATGAATCATATTAGATTTAAAATGTATTCAACTAAAAAGTCTATCATTATCCAAAAAAGCCATCAAATTTGATCAGTTTTGATTAAAACTGATCGGTTTTTTTGACTATGTCTAGTATATCTATTATATCTTTTCATGTTTCTTTATTTTGGCCCAGGAGCAAGTCGGTCAGATTAAAGAGCGTTATGACCATCGGCTGCTGCTCAAACACATGCCTTCAGAGTTTAATATCTTCCTGGACCACGTCCTGGCCCTGGACTACTACACCAAACCAGATTACCAGGTATGTGTGATAGAAATGAATGTGCACTCAGTATCGGACTGACTGCTGCTTTGAATGAGTTCATCTGTTTTTTTTCCAGCTGCTGATGTCAGTGTTTGAGAACAGCATGAAGGAGCGAATCATCACAGAGAATGAACCCTTTGATTGGGAAAAGGGGGGAAGTGATGTCACGCTGTCAACCAGTGCCTCCACCCAACCACAGCACAACACCCGAGCTACCCCAGCCATGGTGGGGTAAGAACAACCTCCTGCAAAATACAGCCAATGGAGAAGTGCCAAAAACTGCCGTTTCTCTAATAGCTACTTGAAGGCGGAGCCATATAAAATTATAATGATGTTAAAATTGACTGAGATGAGACTCATGTGTGATGCTTGGTTTACACTTTTACACCTAGAGCTGATTGTGGTGGTGTTTTTGGAGGTTTTGTGTTTCCTTGTTTAGGAAAGCTTTGCAGATTGAAAGAACAAAAGCTATTTAGTACTTGGTATTCTTAACCTTTATTCAACCAGCAAAAACACACTGAGAATAAAATGATTTAATTCAGAAATGTATCTGAAATATCAGCACCTGTGTAAGGATTTCTCATATGTTCACAGAGCCATTATGACGCCAGTTCCTGGCGACCTTCAGAGGGAGAACACCGATGATGTTTTGCAGGACGAACATCTTAGCGATCAGGAAAATGCCCCTCCAGCACCACCGAGCCGACCCTCTGGGGAGACGGGTGTCCAGCACGCCGGAGAGCAGGGAGAAGGCTGGGATGACACAGATTTCAACCGCAATAGACTCAGGATCAGTCTGACCAAGGTCTGAACTGTGGGGAGATATTACAAGTATAAGTGGTGGCAAAGCTGTGCAATATTTACAAACTAATAACAATAATTACAAATCTAGCCATTGTCCTCATGCAGAACTTCAGGCACATGCAGGCATTTTGAATATATTTTGCAATCATATAAACATTTAGCATTTTATTGACTACAAAATGGAAAAAACACAACCAATCAAAGTTTAAACCTAATTAGCCTTTTGAACAGAAAGCTTTCTAACATATTTCTGTAAGCAGCAGGATAGCTAACATGATGGTGCTAGCTAGACTGCGGCTTACAGTGCAGTCCAGTGAAAAACTAAGTATAAACGAATCCAGTGTGCCTGACTTATTATTCATCTGCAAGTGTGACTGCCTCTCTAAATGCAGAAGCTTTGGCAGTTTGCCGGTGTGGAGCATTCAGGTTGTGTTAATGGATGTTCCATTCAGTTCACCAGCAGAGCTCAGCTAAACTGCAAGAAACCCAGAGATCTACGTCTCAGACTCTACAGAACTCAGATAGCATGTTACATGTTAAAGTTCATGACAGCAGAGTTAGAAAAGACTGAACAAGTAATAATTATATAGTGCTTTTCAATTCTGTGCACCATTCATTCACACCTCAATCATACTCGGTGGTGGTAAGCTACTAATGTAGCCACAGCTGCCCTGGGGCAGTCTGACAGAAGCATGGCTGCCAATTCACACCTACCACCACGTTCACACTTAGGCAATGTGGGTTGAGTGTCTTGCCCAGGGACACAATGACAGCACACGCTCAGACGGGGACTCAAACCCGCGACCCTCCGGCTGTGAGGTGAGCACTGCGCCACTGCCATAGTAAGACTGAAAAGAAAATGGCAGCACAGCTTAGGCGTGCAAAGACTTCAGGGACCGACGAGACCAAAGTGGAGATGTTTACCCATAATGCACAACATCATGTTTGGTGAAAAACAAATACCGCATATCAGCGCAAACACACTCGTGTTAACTTTCAAGTATGGTGGTGGAGGGGTTGTTTGCAGCCACAGGACCTGGGCTCGGGTTATTACCGATGCTAAGACCTCAGAGGAAGTTATTTTAGAGTTGCTATCCAGAGTGTTTAAATGGTTGCTCACTTTTTATCATTCGTCAGGGGGCTCAGGAAGAGGAGGCGGGTCGAGCGGCCTGTCCAGTGTCCCCTGGTCGAGGCGGGGCACCAGAGTCATCAATAGATCCGGGACGCTCTTTACGATATCGGCGGGTCAACAGCCCAGAATCTGACCGTCTGTCTGCAGCTGAAGGCCGGCCTGATGGCTACGGACAGAGGTGACATTAAAGTATAGAAAACGCTGGAGGTGGTTTTAGGCAGCATTTCATTTTATTGTTTCAATAAAAAACAAGAAGTGAACAAGGAAATCATCATTTTCTAGTTTAAAACACAAACCTAAGTCAAACCCAACATGCCTATTGTAAAAAAACTCAAAAACAATTACACCTGAGATTAAAAGTAATTATGAGGCCTATGCTCTGAAAGGACTTGCTCTCAACTTCTTTTAAATGCACGAACCACAAATGTACATAGGTAGCTAGACGTTCAAAGAGGTTCAACGTTAATGATCAGCCTTCAGAATATCTGCAGTTTACCTCAACTAGATTTTTGATGACTCAGACTTGGGTCTGAGATTTTGCTTGATTTTGATTGTTGAGAACTGACTTGGATATACCCCAAAGACCTAATCTTATTAATGTGAAACTTAAAGGTTTCTTTGTTGTTGTGAATTGGACCTGTCTGAATTGGTTTATAGTTTATTGGTTTATAATGGATTTCAGTCTTGGCACGCAGCTTCCTTAGACAACTTAGAATTTCTTTTAAAAAATCACCTAGACTGGGCCTGGTTGAATTTAGAATTGCCTTGGTTTATCCTTAACAAGCTTAGACCCAACAAGGCCTTACTTCAATTTAAAGTGAGTTGACTAATGAAACAAACGGATGAGAGAGTGCTTTCACCAGCATGCCAAGTTGCAGATGAATCACGTTCCCGCCTCCTTCGATCCTGTGCACATTTATCTGTGTGTCCACCAGGTCTAGGATGGACATCCTCGGCTCTCCCTCTCGTCACGTCTACTCCTCCCAGCCGGCTCAGATGTTGTCTGTCGATCCCGGGTGCCGTGGTGATCGTCAAGTCAGTGGCCGTCAGGAATTGTCAGTGGCGTCCGTCGACCAGGAGGCGCACAGCAATGCCTTTATCCGTTCTGTACCGCTGGCAGAGGAGGAGGACTTTGATAGCAAAGAGTGGGTGATCATTGACAAAGAGGCCGAACTGCGGGACTTTCTTCCAACCACGTCAGGAACTACTGATGAGGAGCCCGAGGAGCTACGCCCTCTGGAGGAGCAGGAGGAGAGGAGGCGGCTCAGGGCTGGAGGTAGGAGATTCTGAAATTAAAAAAGAAATGATTTGGATTTTTTTTTAAAAAGTCAAGTATCTTAGCTTTGGTACCTGTATCAAATTGATCCTCTATGAGTTTGGTTGTTACCTAGGAGCAGAAAGACCAGGCGCCCTCTAAAATAGTCCTCTTTCGTAGTGGTGAGTTCAAAGTGGATTGCAATCAGAGTTTATTTCATATATTAGTGTTTTGATATAACTTCTGATACTGATGGCTAAAATCAAGCCATCTAAGAGGGTTGTTGGCTGTGACATAATGCTGCATACCACTGTGAATGTCTGATTGATATACATATTTCAGGATCGCACCATATTACGTGGTTATAAATTAATTAGCTAGTATTAGTCAGAAGAAAGACAGCTGTATCTAGTGAAGCCCATATGGCCAAAAAGTGATGGATGCTGGGGGAACATTTGGATTAACAGTGGAATGGCCTTTGAGAGGTACTTTTGCCGGGTTTAGGAATCGGAACCTAAGCCTACTTTGCTCCTACTAATATTTCCACATTACTAGACACCAAAAATGGCAAAGTACTGTCTTGAGTGGATAATCTCAGCTAACTTTTCCAAACTCCAGGGATGATGTTTGTTTGTTTAACGTGCCAGGTAGCAATTCCTTGATCTAATGTTATAAAATAACCAACAATCAAGAATCATCCATTGTCTAGCCAGCTAGCTATGACTAGCCTTAGTTTGCTTTCTCACTGGTACTGTTTTTATTTTGGTTTTTTAAGGTACTGGATGGTTTTTCAGTGGTTGCACAATAAATTGCAAGGTAAAATAAATAAAATCAGTTTTAAAATAAGAATAAAACTCAATAAACTATTACATTGTGTGTCATCTGCCTTATACTGAGTGAAGGCAGCCAGGAGAACCGCTTTAACTGTAAGACAGTGTTTTTAATGCTTTCTGAACACAATGAAATAAGAATAGCGTGGACTGAGATGTTTTTATGACACTGATGTTGCCATGTTTGATAACCATTTTTCTTATAGCAGTATCTCTTGTCATGTTATGGTATGCAGTTAACAGCAGCAACAAAATAAAAATAAAAATGATGGAAACATGTTGAGCTCACTGAATTATAAAAAGGTTTGGCCGGCCATCCATTTTCTTCCGCTTATCCGGGGCCGGGTCGCGGGGGCAGCAGCCTAAGCAGAGTCTGTAGACGTGCGTGACTAAGGCCTGAGTTCTAGTTCCTGTAATGTAATTCTGGACCTATTGCTATGCTTATTATTACTTACTATTTCTGTAATACTTACATCATATGTTAATGTATAAGAGAAATGCTGTTTGATAAATTGTATTTCTCACATTGGGTGTCTAATATTGCACTCCTCCCCTTTTTCTTAAATTAAACTGATATCAGAGCTGATGTTATTTAAAATATTGGTGAAAATGTGGTTTCCTCGCAGGAGGGGAGCCGGTGGTTCGTCCAAAGACTCACACCCGGGAGACCAGCCGGGGGATGCTAACGCTAACAGAGGAGGAGGCGTCGAGGAAAAGTGGTGGCAGCCCAGCACAGTCCCCCTGTCACTCTCTGCCATCGGGACGGCCTCGCAGGAGAGAGTCTGAGCCCACTGGACCTCAGAGACCGGTAAGAGACCCAGCCAGCCAATCACAGGAGAGTTTAGCTCTGTGATGGCATGTTGGCGGATGGATGAGTGGACGGTTTATTCTCTGATGGCAGTTTGGTCAGACACCGATACAGTGAGGTGCGGTAGACACTCCAGCTCATTTGTCCGCCTGCCAACATGCAACTTAAAAGACAAATTCAGCATGATCAGAGGTTTTACTAATTTACACTTCTTCCCTCTTTGTTTTCTATCAGTGACAGTGATTTATAATTTACTTTAAGCCAATTTGTGAGTTAGTCTTACAGGATAAATCAAATGTTGGAATGAAAAAGCACTTTTTTTTTATTACAACTGCAAAGGTGCCTTAAGGCATTTAACCCCCAGCTGCTCAGTGGCTACAGGTCAGACTGTGGTTGGCTGACAAACACAAACACTGACTGAATGCCGTGCAAAGAAACGTGAACATTTTCTAATTTTTGCATGAAAGAGGATGATGGGGCCGATGAGTCCGATCATTTTTGGAACCATTCTGTAATATTTTATTGCATCAAAACCTTTACTTTTAACTGGTATAACAGAATAATTTTTTTTAATCACAATTAGTAAACTAAATCTGTTAAATGCATCGGTTTTCAGTGTTTTAAACTCAAATATGAACTGAAGTCAACACACAAACAGATTTGTTCAATTAAAAAATATCTCAGCAGTCAAGACAAAGAATATGTGCTTCCCTCCTTATTGCCTCCATACGATATCGGGATTGTCTCCATTTCTTAGTCGGTACAGACTTTAAGTGCAAGAGAGCAATAGTGCACGGTACTCTCTGCGAACAGCAGACAGGGCAGTTAGTTTTCAGAGCTGATGACCACAACATCTTCAGGTTGCGCCGTCTTGCAGCTGAACAGCAGTTAACGTGCAGTCTTTCTGTTCAGCCCAAAGATCAGCGGCTCGTGCTGAGCTCAGGGTGAGAATGAGCTGCTCACAGCTGGTTTGCAGGCTGGATCTCTCATTTCCCCCCTTCTTTTATATTGAAGAGCTGCGAATAGTCATGAAAAACAGAATGAAGTAGAAAGAAGCACCTGACCTGGCCTTTTTTTTTTTTTTTTTAAAGAAAATCAAAATAATAATAATTGTGATAGGATTTGGCTGCACCCCCCAGTGAGTCACACCAGTCCTGGCAACATTTTAACATGTTTTGCAAAAACAGCACGTCTGCAGCAGGTGCCTCAGGTCTATTTATGGGAAACACTCTCTCGGTCTTTGCCTTTGATACATGAGCAGGACAGACACAGAACGCTGATGGTTTTATGAGCACATTATTGATTACAAACTAATCTTTATAAAGTGGTATCTGCATATGGAGTCCTGGTTGCTGCTTGTGTTTTAGTAGACTTTGCAGGCAAACTGTCACAGAACCACCAACTTTAGCTTTCTATCAGTGCTCTTAGAGTTTTCTGCCTTAGTGAAGAATGACCAATAGATGGAACGGCATGCCTTGGCCTGGATTTTCAGTTTGGATTTGACATCCAACAACCAGAAAGTTACCAGCATGTATGTAAATCAGCACCTCTTTAATAAATAGATGAAGTCCGTGCTGCCACTCCCCGCTGTGTAGTCACAGATATGACAGTAACAAACTCAGTTCTCCTCATACGCACTACAATGACAGGTTGTGCACATTTTATTTTGAATGGTGGATATCCGGGCCTTCCAGATGGATGCAGCCATCATGACATCACCAACACGTCTGCAGGCTTGAAGCCTTGATTTCAGCACGTTCAGCATCTTTTCACTCAGTGCTCGTGCTACAAAGCGGTTTGCAGGGTGTGTTCGTAATTAACAGTGATACTGAATTGGATGCTAAATTTTGCTCCCACTGTATAATCCCCAGTGATTTATTGGTGGGCTGATATTATTGGCTGATATTAGGTATTTTTCAGTATATCAGTTTTGACATTTATAACAGCTGATAAATGTAAAACGTGAAGAAGAGACTGGAGAAACGCCTTTCAACCATATTCTTCCAGTTTCTCCCCCAGCGGGCACTGGGGCTGAGCAGAGTCAGGCAGAGTGGAAGCAAAAACTAAATGAGTACACATAACAGATATTTAGGAAATCTGTATGTTTCCTGTGTTTGAGCGAGAGGTATTGGAGTATCAGTAAGGCTCTTAGCACAAACAAGATGAAACAGCAACCACCTCCCACCTAAAGAAGTCTTACTGTAGTTTCTACAGGTGAGTTCTATTAAAAGTCACCTGTATTACAGATATATCTGTTTTGTACTAGGCTGTGCAAAGTCATTCAAAAACTTTGCATTATGCAAAACATGAAACCACTCTGGTTCCTCCTGTTTGTTGGTGACGTGCTTTTGATGATGAAGCTTCAGGCCTGATGCAGCAGCTCATAGCTGAGTCAGCCTTTGCAAATAGCGATAAAGGGCTCAGTTGTTGAACATCTACAATAATCTAAATGTGTCCTCTGTACAGGGGTTGTGTTTTGTTCTGTTTTGTTGGTTCTAGCGCCTCCATGTGTCAGGAAGATAGCTGTCTGCTATCACCTCTGCTAATCCACTGAGCTGGAGCTCCCTGCTGTGTCGGTGCTTCTGCTTTAATGCTTTAGTTCTAGTAGTTCTTATGTAGCAGCTGTCTGCGAGGCGCACCGTACCAAGCTAACCAAGCTTGCTAGCAATAGCTGATAACGATTTACCACCAAAAAGTCAACATGGCAGCGACTGAAATACTAACACTGAGGAGTCCCATGGCTAAAGTGTGCACAGTGGCTTTGTCTATATTTTATGCACAATCTGTGAGACTGACTTGCTTTTGGAATCTGTCATTTTAACGTTTCTGCACTTTTGTTCATTTAAGGTAAAGTGATAGGCCGCTTTGTTTAAGTGACTCAGGTTCAGATATGTCATTACAGTTGCCACATTCAGCTTCATTTTGACTGAATATTGCTGGTGTTTTTTTTTTTCTTTCATGACTGCCTGTGACGCATGAATGCAGATTTGACTGTGCAGCGGTGAGCTTGGTCAGATCAAAATCTTTTCCATCTTTGTGTTTCTGTGTTTTTGTTAATTTTTTTGTGCATTTTGTTTTATTCCAGAGGAATGAATGAGAACACACAGCTGCAGAACGTGCTGCATGATTCAGTGTGCAGCTGATGATGTTTCATCTTTGATGTTCTGTTGTATTTTCTCATAGAGATAAAGTGGCTGACATGGTTTTGCCACTTCGGTTTACACTGGACACACACACACACACACACACACACACACACACAGATTTTGGGGAATGCTGTGGTTGAGGATTGTGTACAAATAGACATTTAGTACAGAACAAAAGCAGCTCCGTTTCCCAGAGACTGACTTGAGATCTTAAGATGCACATCCAGTGCCACCATTTCCCCCTGGAGGATGTAAAGGTCTTGAATAATCAGGCCCCATCTTATCTCAAAGACCTCATAGTACCGTATCACCCCAATAGAGCACTTCACTCTCAGACTGCTGGCTTACTTGTGGTTCCTAGGATACTTCAGAGTAGAATGGGAGGCAGAGCCTTCAGCTTTCAGGCCCCTCTTCTGTGGAACCATCTCCCAGCTTGGATTCAGGAGACAGACACCCTCTCTATTTTTAAGATTAGGCTTAAAACTTTCCTTTTTGATCAAGCTTATAGTTAGGACTGGATCAGGTGACCCTGAACCCTCCCTTAGTTATGCTGCTATAGGCCTAGGCTGCTGAGGGGGTTTCCCATGATGCACTGGGGCCCCGTTTACAGTGTTGTTTTGCTGCGTTTCAGCATCCCGTTTACATGGATACGCTCAATTATAAAATGTCAAAAACACAAGAAAAGATCGACTGTGACTCGCGCTACTCGAAGTTTGCTGAAGCACTCGTGAATCCTAACCCTAACGAGTGTTGTTCATCAAATAGCGCATGTGCGTAAAACTGTGGCATTCGCCGCCATAGTGCACATGTGTGAGTGCCTCATTTCCAAAAAGCATTGTATTCATCCATTTACACGGAAATGCAGGGCGTTTCTGAAACACTGCAGTCTGGACCCCGTTTCCAAAACGCATCGTTTTCACTCCATTCTCGGGAGGCTGAAACGCATCAAAACGACACACCATTCTCATTTTGAAACGGTGTCGTGTAAACGGGTCCTAAGTGTGTCTTTTCATTCACCTCTTTTCACCCTGTTTATACTTCACTCTGCATTTAATCATTAGTTATTATTAATCTCTGCCTCTCTTCCACAGCATGTCTTTTGTCCTGTCTCTCTCCCCTCAGCCCAACCAGTCACAGCAGATGACTGCCCCTCCCTGAGCCTGGTTCTGCTGGAGGTTTCTTCCTGTTAAAAGGGAGTTTTTCCTTCCCACTGTCGCCAAGTGCTTGCTCATAGGGGGTCGTTTTGACTGTTGGGTTTTCTCTGTGTTATTGTAGGGTCTTTACCCACAATACAAAGCGCCCTGAGGCGACTGTTTGTTGTGATTTGGCGCTATATGAATAAAATTGAATTGAACTGAAAGTTTGCTGTAGTGGGTGTTGGTGGGATTTTCATCTACTGTAATGACAGTCGTTCTCTCAGCCTGTTTATTGGCTGAACCCTGTAATTAAATGATTTTTCCCTGTGAATTTTGGCCGTGTGACACAAAGTTTGAAAAGTAAGTTTTCTCGTCTGGTGATATGGAAATAATTTGTATTGTGAAAGGATGCTGTTGGGCTGTAATGCTTCAGAATTTTCCTTTTGCTGTTTGGTGTGGTCATTTAGGTTTTTTCAGCCCACTGTAACATCTCATAGAGCGATCCCAAGTCCGAAAAAGTTAGCTCAGAAATCACTAACCACAGTCGCTCGTGTTCATGGTAACTGCAACCTGGTACCTCACTGTTTTCCGGATGAGCGATTTGGGCATCTCTTTGTTGTGTGAGTGTTCCTGGAATGGCGGGAAGTCGGGAAAACAGGGAGAAGACCTGAGTGCAAACCAAGTGTGGGCAGGCAGGAGCAGTTTGTGCTGGTGTAGTGAAGAAGAAGCTTACAAAAGACGGGCTCAATGCCAGTTTGTGTCAGCTGGTTGGTTCAGCTTTATGAGGATGGCACTAATTTTTCCGGGTGGCTTAGTGGTGAAGCTGGCGACCATATGAATAGCGGTTCAAGTCCCGGCCTGTCGCCAGCTTGCCCGCGTGTCTTCCCTCGTGTCTTTCCCCCATTTCCTGTCTCTCTACTGCGAATAAAAGACGATGTGGCCAAAAATTGGAAGAAAAAAAAAAGACGACTTCCTCCTCACATCCCAGCTGTGTTTCTGGTAACATTGCTGCAGATTTCTGTTTTATAATTATTTGCAAGTAACCTGTGTTTGAACTCAGCTTAAAGGCAGACCATTGGGAATTGTGTCCAGCTGCCAGATCATCCATATATTCATCATAAAATAAAACGTGGTTTGGGTTTTGAAGACGCGCTTCATTCACACTGCAGAAAAACAAACACAGCCTGTGATTGGCTCGTCCCGTCTCCAATCATCACGAGCCTCCTGCTCGACCGTCTCGATGGTCCAAAGTTTGGATATAGGTGATTGCTGTGAAATTTTAGCTTCATACATCAAAGACTTTTCAGGATCTGATTTCTTTGAAAATGCTCTGTCACTTCCAGCATGTCATTCTGTCCTGTAAAGTCCCATATTTGACCACAAAAAAAAATATCCCAAAAGATATAACTATATGGTATATGGTTGTGTTTCACAATAATGCAAAATAAAATATTTAAATTACTTTTTAACATGAAATTCTTGGTCACAAAAATGAGGAAAAGCTGTTTTCATTGAGCGTTCTTACTGAACAACTATGACCAGCTGTACCACACAAACGAGGATACGAGTAGGTGGTTAAATCCTAATGGAACGAAAATCTGGAGTTTCCAGATCGAATTAGAACTGAGAAAATAATTTTGTTAAATACAAAGAGACCCATATTGTAGGCCGGGCAGATTCTTATAATTCAGGTTCAATTTAAAATATGCTCAAAAGCAATGGGGCCTTTTCATATATATATATATATATATATATATATATATATATATATATATATTACAGTTCTGCAGCATTCATTCCAGCGGTCAGCATGCTGTGGTTTTAGGCTTTGGGACAGAAATGCTAGGACCTGGCCCCACATAGTGCACAGGCCATGGTGGGACGGGTGTCTGGTGCCCGTTCTTGGGTTTTAAAATGGTCACTTTTGTTTCCCTTGATGCTTCGGCATGTTCTTTGCCTTCCTCGGGCTCGAGGCTCCCTGCACCTCTCTTCGTCTTTGTGTCACCGTTTTTGGTCTTCTTTTCACTTTTCGTGTTTCTGTGCTTTGCTTCTTTCTGTTTGTTCTCCTTATCTTCTCGGTTTCATTTCTGTCTGTTCTTTTTCCCTTTGTTTCTCTGTTTCTTGTTTTCCTTTGTTGGGGGGGTTGGGTTGGATTCGGGGTGTGTTGGGGGGGTTTGGGTTAGGGTCTTGTATCAGAAGACCAATTGTGCGATGTGGACACGGTAACTTTGCTTTGCAAGACTCCCCATGGAAATGAGCGGCTGTTCCTTTTTCATTACTCTTAATTGGTTTTGCTGTATTTACACGACCGGTGCTGTAAATATGAAAAAGTTTCGTTTTTAATATCTGTTAGTACAATTTAAACTTAACTGGAAGTACAACACTCCTCCAGAACAGTGTCCGTGCCTACAGAGCGGGTTTAGAAAATTAAAAGTATGAGGAAGTATTTTTGTCAAATATATGCAATCATAACTAGTGTACCCTCGCTAATTATAGAGATGGTATTTGGATTAGACCATCGACTGATATTTTTGTGCTTGTGCTGCAGTTTGTCATATTTGCTGAATCCAGCGTGAAATTTGGATGAAAACAGCGTTTTCTTCATTTTTGTTACAAAGAATTTCTAAGCCCAAAATCACAACATTCATGAACATGATGAGTGTAAGTTAACTGCAGATAGATGGAAAAACTATATTATCTTTGAGCACTTTAAAGTCTCAGTAAACGGACATGGATGGTCTAAATCAGTGGTTCTCAAACTTCCAGCATGCCCACTTCGCCAGATGAAATCTTTTCATGCCCGACGCGAAGCGAGGTCCGGGGGGGGGGGGGGCAGGACGGCTCTCTGTACATAAGAAGACGGTGAAGAATTTCACTAGTCGCTGTGCTAACGTACCTGCTAATGTACCTGCTAATGTACCTGTTAATGTACCTGCTAACGTATCGGCTAATGTAGCTGCTAACGTACCTGTTAGTGTACCTGCTAACGTACCTGTTAGTGTACCTGCTAACGTACCTGTTAGTGTACCTGCTAATGTACCTGCTAATGTACCTGCTAACGTACCTGTTAGTGTACCTGCTAACGTACCTGCTAGTGTACCTGCTAACGTACCTGCTAATGTACCTGCTAACGTACCTGCTAATGTACCTGCTAACGTACCTGTTAATGTACCTGCTAACGTACCTGTTAGTGTACCTGCTAACGTACCTGTTAGTGTACCTGCTAACGTACCTGTTAGTGTACCTGCTAATGTACCTGTTAGTGTTTCCTTGTTCTGCCGTGAGAATTAATCCGATGTTCAACATTTGTTCTGGTGACTTTTCTCCCTGATCGTTCGTGCCCCCCAGTTTGAGAAACACTGCTCTAAATGCAAATTTATTTATTATGAATTCTTGTCATTAATAAACAGACAGAAAAAAAAACTAAATAAATAAATGTAAACAGCACTTTGTTATGGAGGACCAAAAGATGAAATGAAACAAAAAAGTCACTTTCATTAAAAAAAAAACAAAAACAAATGAAATATCCTGAGTGGGGTTAGAGGTCATGGGATCATTTAGTGGGTTCATCCTCTGACAAGTAAGAATGTGCTCGGCACTACTCATGAAACTGGATACTCAGTCTTGTGTGTGCGCTTGTGTGCGTGCCTGCGTGTGTGGGTATTTGAGAACAGTTGTGGTAGTGTCCTGCAGATGGCGCTACAGGACTATATTAAAGGAGAAGCGGTCACTAAAAGTCTGAATGTGGTTTTGTGGAGGCTGATGTGGAATCACTGAATTTCACATTAAGCTCATTTTGTATTTTCACCTCATTTTCATTTTTCTACGCAGAACTTTCTTCATGGGTGTGGTTTTATATTCATTTTGTATCCATTTTTAATTTTTTGGATTAATTTGAAAGCTATCCGGCCATTAATTTACAGATAGGTCAGGTTTGGTCCTCCATACTTGGTGGCTGCTGTTTACAGGCTGGACGTTGTGACATCATCGGTGACACTTTATCCACAGTGAAACACGATAGCGTTTAAGCCGTCATCAGTGGGAATCATTTGCATAAATCCATTTTTAGCGCTATTTTAGCGAGCTCTTCTTTGACTTTCCTTTGTTTTCGCGCCAGTTGTCATCTCTAGACTTAGAGCAAGCTTGTCTGCTGCCAACCATCGAGGACTGCCATTCTCTTTTCTACGTCAATTCTTTCCCCCCTCCCACTTAACTACTGATGCCTTTGCCCCCAACCTATCGCTTTAAAAGTACACAGTATGTCAAGTTTGACTCACCTGAGGAGACACAGAAAAGAGCGAGGGTGCCATTGGGACAACACGAGAAGAAATAAAGTGATGTTTCGGGGTAAGCACAGTTTAGGAATAGTCCTTTACCTCTGTTCTCTCACTGAATTTCTGTTCTTCCTCTTCCTTTTTCCTCTGTTCAGACATATTTCCTCCTTTTTTTCCCTCCATCGTGTGTCTGTGTTTTGTGTGCTTGATGACTCCATCTCTCTTTTGTGTTCCTTGTTTCTTTTTTGTATCTCCAATGGTAATTTTTCATTCATAAATCAAAAGCTCAAACTGTCCAGGCTCAGACTGTTGTAGACTAGTGAGATAGAGTATGTGCAGTGCTCGTGCTGGTGCCTTTGTGTCCTTTTAAACTGCTTTGTCGGGGAAAGTATCTTCATCATCATTTTCCCAGTTAGAGGGATGCTAGTCTGATCCACAAAGCTAGTCTATTGGCTTAACTGTCCAGTTCAGCTTTTAGTAGCTTCTAAATAGTCTCTGCTAGTTGTAACTGTAGCCAGAGTGCCAGGTTTACACCAGCACTCCCACAGCTTCTCTCCCCCTGCTCCTATCCTCACAACATTTGAGCTGAAGGCTTTTGACAGGAGTGAGCATCAGCAGCTCGCTCCCGTTTAATGCCTGTTCATGGCGGGGAAGGAGACCAGGGCAGGAAGTCAAACCAATGTTAGCTGTAGGAAAATCTCAAATTAATTTTTTCATAAAGAATCAATTTCCACTCTTTTAACCTCGCCTCCCTCTCTCTGATTGGTCTGTTTGCAGTTGGAGGAGGACAGGCACCAAACACGCTCCAACCAACTGAGGAGGCTGGCCTCCTACGTCTTCTCCTCCTCCACCCTCGAGACTGAGCAGTATCCCCACGGAGGAGGCAGCTTCATCCAGAGGAGCCGCTCGGCCGAGAGCAGCCCCGCACACATCACCGCCGCCGCTTCGACCCGGCGCCGGCACGCCGGGACTCTGCCGACACCCGGCAGCCCCCGGAGCAGACACTCGGTTCTGAATGCGTCGCGGGCGCAGCTGCAGCATGTGTTAGCGAAGCTCATGAACAAGAACAACAGCTGAGAGGACTGAGAGATGGACTCGAACACATACTAAACACACACGTGTGAAGTACACAGACACACACACACACACACATGCTGTATGCAGGGTTGGTCACACCACTTTTGGGGCCTGGTGCCGTTCGGCCTCTCATCCTCCCACTCCACTGTAGTGCTCCACCTTTGTGTTCCACAGTGAACATCCTTTCATGTACAGCTGCTCTCATTAAGGGCACCAACTACTATTATTATTATTGTTATTTTATGAGCCATTAATCCATAAATCTTTAACATTTATTTCATTGGTCCTCAATAAAATCTGACAAGCGCTTCAGAAGGCCCTCAAATGTTCAAGTGTGCCAATTTCAACTTAAATTTAAAGCATCGTGATGAGCTGGGAGGAGGTTTGGAGATTGTTTGGCCTCGTGTCAAAAGCAAGAAGTAAACAAACCTTCATATTTAGCATATACTGAATATTTCTGGCCAGCTCTGCATATACAACGCTCCACATGAATGTACACATGAATAAAGCAGACGTAATAACCACAGCACACGTGAGAGCCACACACGCTACTGAAACACAACAAGCCATATTACTGGCACCCAGCAGCACCGCTGAGCTGGTAAACACACAGTTTCACACACACGCACACGCACACGCACACATTCACCATCACGTAGCTCTGACAACTGCAAGAGAGGATCAGGAGAAAAGAAGCAAAGTGCTGAAGATGGGAAATATTTTCCATGCAATAAACTCTTAAGAAGCCTCTCTGCAAACCTGATGTTGCACACGCCACAGACCGGCAGACTGGTGTAAATAATACGAAACTGAACGCTTCCTTCTTGCTTCTGTGAAGAAGAGGAGCGCGGAGCGGGGCGGGGCTGCTAACAGACTGTTAAGCTTTACATTATCTGCACATTTATTTATTTCAGTCCTTTTCTGCTAAAATCAAAGCGATCATCACCAAATGCAGGTTCATCCCACTGTTTGAGTGTTTGGAGCCGGATCTTCGCGTCCCACCGAGCAATACGCAGCGCATCGTCACCTGCAGCAAAGCAGCCATTAAAAACATCTGACTCTGACTCTGAGTTATTAAAAGCTGCGTATGAAGGGATGGGGGGGGGTTAAAGTCTCAAGTGATTCAGCATCTCCGATTCCAGCTTTTAGAAGACAAGCTGTGGGTCTGCCAGTTTCACACCCACACATGCATAAATACACATTTAAAGACCATTTCAAAGGATAAATTCACAACTCCAAAATGTATAAAATCACAATATTTGACATGAATTATCCACAATTCATGTCATAAATTAAAAATCAATACGTGGTCAATAAATTAAAGGAAGAGAACAATTTCTCTGCAAAACAAAAATAATGAAAAAAAACAAAAACTTTTTTTCTTCGTGAATGGATAAATTATTTATATTTTTAATATGCTAAAAAAAATTGCTTATGTTAAACAAATAATTCTATGAGTTGTTTTCTTTGTGCTGAGGCTGGGGATGTGTGGGGCTGAAGTTCGGCTCTGATTTCACCTGATTTTCGGGACCGGCCATGGCGACGTGAGCCACGCAGGATGCGTGATAATGTTTTGGTGTCACTTCTAAATCAGAACGATCCTGCAGAACTCAGTGGAACCGCCATTCGTCGGGGGTTCCCTTTTATCAGTTCCTTTTCCATCGAGCACATTTTGCGTCCACTCGCCGGGGCTGCGGATTTGCGTGGAACGCGTGGGGCATTGCCGTTTGCATTTGCCTGCTTGTGTGGACGAGTCTGAAAGAGCGCGGTGCTGACATTCGTTGTTTGCTTTAGAGTGCTAGATGGATTCGTACATTTATGTTTGCCTTTGGCTTGAATCCAGGTCTTCCAGAGTCGATCCTGTTTTCTTTGTTGTGTGTTGGATTTATGCTGGGAGAAGTTCTGCCGCTGAGGTTCCGGCTCTCCATCAGTGTCTAGGAAAGTCGTTTTCACTGCTTCGCAAACAGCAGAGTGTTTATTTTGCAGAGGGCTTTTTAAAAAATCTTAATTCTGTTTCCAGAACTATTTTCTCATGGCTGCTTTTCACTGAGAGGGCCACAGAGGGGTCAGGCTGAGCCGAGTCAAGGATCTGACTGCATGGATGAAAAACAGATGCAATAAGTGAAATGTGATTAAAAAAAAAAAAAAACTTTAAAAAAAAGCAAAAAAATACATTTTTAATAGATTTTTTTAACATAATGGAATCATCCCATCAAGTTTTAGACTGATATCTGTTAGCTTCAGGTACAGTGTCCAGTGAGAATCTACTTGCAGAGACTTGAAACATCCTTGAACTTATGTGTTGCTACCAAGAAGAGTTTTGAAAATTAATGCCATGAAATATGATGAGAACGGAAACCAGTGGCAGCCTGATAGAAAAGAATCAATCGAATGCGAATAAAAGATTCCCGAAACAATGAGCAGAAACGAGGAATGAATAATAAAACTGACCAAAACCCCCAGTATGACCACATCACGGATCCAATCGAGCAGAGTGAGGGAGCTTTGAGTCAGAGGCTGTTACATCATTATAAATGTAGACAGGACGTGCTTCAGGGCCATCTGTCACTCATTTGAAGCATTTGTAGAGATGCTCTAATCACACATTTCTGTTGCTTTTAATAAGTAACAATAAAATAAATATCACTTAACCAGAGACAAAAACATGTTAATGGTTCTTCTTGTTGGAAAAACTGCCCAAACAAACTCTCTAATTTTGATAAAGAACAGAATCTGTAAGCAATGGAAAGGATCTCTGAAATAGAAGATTTCTGGCTTCTATTTCTTCTTTGCATTCAGTCCGAACATATGATTATGTTCAATATCCTGAACATAATCAGTGCTTATTAAGTCCAGAGAGATTGAAAAAACTGAGGTGTGTGTGTGTGTGTGTGTGTGTGTGTGTGTGTAGCAAGACTTTTGAACTAGATTTTGGTTGGTCATCTCCTCCCATGATACTCTGATCGCAGTGAGCAGTGGTCTGTGGTATGCTGCTGGTAATAGTTAAGCTGCATCTCCTGAACAGAAACTTTAATCTGGCCTCATGTCTCTGGATGGGATGGGATGGGATGGGATGAGACGGGATGAGATGAGATGAGATGAGCCGGGATGGCCAAGTTGTGCAATGAAAGCTAAACTGTTGCTTTCTTGATGTGTTAAAGGGCTACATGAACTAAATATGCACCACGTGCTCTTTTCTTTAGCTTGTATTTGAGGCATTCTTCCTGTGCTGACATTAATTCAGCTCCAGCCTAATGGGAAGGCTGAGTTTGTTTTCATGCTGCTTCACACTGAGTTCAGGACACCCTGCACATTTTATATTACACAGCATAACAATACAACCACTCTGAGAATGTATGAAGTGGACTAGCTGCTAACTTTGAACTTTATTTTGCATGCCAGCAAAATGATTTACCTACCATACAAGATTGTCACAATTCCATGTCCATGGTCTGTCCTGTGCCAGCGTGCAGGCAGGGCTCCATTCAGTTACAAACAGGCAGTAGAAAGATGTCAGCGTGCTTATTCAGAGGGATCCCCAGTATGATGGTATCTTGTACCAAGACTGTTCGCCAACTGTTGCCATTCTTTGCATGACATCTGCTGTTTGTGCGACATGCACATGTGACTGTAAAATGACAGCACTGTACTGTAACTGTCTCTGCACCTCCGACTGAAAGACGTCTGTGATTTTTCTGTATATAATTCACACCTATAGGAGATACTCACGGATCAGACCTGTTGAGCTCCTAGCTGGTGACAAACAGTGGCAGGAGCCTTTTTTTAGTCTTCATAGCTCCAGAATGCACCACATCACATCTTTTTATGTAGTGTTTATATGAAGATTTACGTCAAGTGTTTTCCAGTTAGTGGAGGAACAACCTGTGAAATCACAGTGCTTTTCTTAGTAGGGTTGTTCTGGATGGACAGATGGTCTCATTTTTGCTGTATTGGACATAAGTTTGGAGATGCTGATAGGTTTTAATTCAGTTGCATCATTACAAAGATACAATGTTGCAACTAGAAAGCAATTCAAATTTTATTTGGCAAACTGAGTTTTCTCCAGGTTAGTGCCTGATTCTTCAGGACCATTAAACCGCGGTATTTTAAACTTAATTTTGTTTGTCATAGTTGATATAATCAATAATATGTATGTGCATAAGATGTAAGGATCGAAAACAGGCTGCAAACTTTTACATGTGTAGTGCAATTAAAGCACAGGTGAGGATGGGAGTGAGGTTTTAAAGCATTTTTAAATGCATGGTGCTGTGAGCAAATATATTGTTTTGTAATCAGCTGAATTATTGATTTAGTAAAGATCAGAATGAGGACAATAAATATATTGCCAGCTGGTCAAATGTAGCACCCCATAGTGTTTGCTAACAGGCTTATGGTCCTCTAGTCATAGTGCAGCTACTCCTGTTTATATATATATATATATATATATATATATATATATATATATATATATATATATATATATATATATATGTGTGTGTATATATATATATATATATATATATATATATATATATATATATATATATATATATATGTATATGTGATCCAGCTGCTATTATATATGTATACAGGTTTTCTTTTTTTTGCCTGGTATGTAGGTGTGTGATGGAGACTGCTCAGTGGTCAAATCCAATAAAAAAATGTTTTTAAAGTTGTTATTACCTGGAAGAAGAATAATTTATGTCACATTACAGCAGTTTTGGAGCGATCGGATGATTGAACAAAAGATGTTAAAACTGTTAAAGTCTGCCATGAAAAAGATACGATTGACACACTAAATGTGAAGAACAAAACGCGTGATGTTCCTACCACACATTCAGTCTTTTGCATATTTAATGTGTTCCTGTTGATCTTTATGAGCTAACAGGGTGATGTACAGAAAATGTAGAGATGACATAGAGAGATTACACTGTGTCCATGTTAGCTATGTTTTAGCCACATGCATAGACTTGCCAGTCAGGTGAGCATGGACCTTATTAATCACAGCTGTCACATAAAATCATTCAGAGCTTCATAATTCTCAAGGAAACATTCAGACCCCCACCCCACCCACGGGATCGATATGGAAGCCATCTCTGAATGTTGGTATAGAGCTACACATCAAAAGGCAGTTAGCCTAGCTTGGTGCAAAAACTGGAAGCAAGAGGATACTGCCAGTTCAGCTCCTAACGTCGGCCTGCATGAACAAGCTCAGACTCAAGCCACCTGACAGCCATTCGCTCGGGAAAAGTGCTGAACCGTGAAAATCGATTGGTGAAGCCCCAGTCACCCATGCCTAGAGACTAGTTATTGACCCCCTTGAAAAACGTATATTCCAAGTGAGCCGGTGAGTGGCAGCTTGCTGTTGCTAGGTGAAATTAGTCCCAAAGAGTTATATGAAGTCAGTTATGAGTTGTATAAAAATCTTGCAGTTACCTTGGACACTAGCAGATTGCTGCAGTTGCCCATAGTGTGCATGGAAGATGACAGCTAGGATCTGTACACTCGGCAAAAAAAGTGCAACACAAGCTGGAAGCAGCGGCTGTCTTTGAAGTACAGAGGTTGGTTTTGGCAATAAGCCACAACTTCTACCCAGTTTCTGCTTTGCACGACCTGCGTTTCACTGCCACTTGGTGGTTTGCTAGCGAGTGTTTGCAGGCAAATCAGCATCTTCCGTGCAAACTGTGGGTAACTGCAATCGCAAAGAGGTTTTTGGTGCAGCATCCGTTTTGCAACCAATTTCACCTGGCAATAGCCAACAACCATTCACCAGCTGGTTGGGGAATAACCATTTTTCCAGGCCTGCGTGACGGAGGCCGTGCACAGACTGGGATGTTGGTCGGATCCTGTGGGGTCCTCGGACTGCCGCGAAAAGAATACATCTGCAAAGGATACCAGAACAAATGTGCAGATACAAACAGCAGTAAAGAAATGTGGAATCACAAACACTAAACATTAAAATATGCATCTTAATATATTTTTATATAATTCTTCAAATATATTTTGCTTACTTTTGTACTTGTGTTACTTTTGAATTCATAGTTTTAAATTCCATCAGGTCATCGAGTAGTTGCAGTGCTAAAAAATTAGAATAAAGGAAATCTGAATCAGCTGTTCATCGTCAAACACGAATAAAATGAAACTGAGTTGTGGGAGAGAAGATTGTTTCTCCTGTGGGGAGCTCGGCTGACGGCTCACGCTCTGCTTCCAGTCTTTGCTCCGAGCGACGCTTGCTTCAAAGGTCACGACAGGAAAGGAATTCCATAACGTGCCTGAATGTTCCTTTAACATTTTTGCAATAAAAGCAGATTTCTGTGGGTAAAGAAAAGAGGACTGAAGACCTCACAGTGTTTGTTCAGTGTGATGATCCGTGAGTGTCTTTCACATGTACAGTAAGCATTTTTTTCTATCACTATATGATTGTACAGTACTGCTTGTATCATTTACAGGTAAAGCATGTATTTTAAGCTTTTGTAAATCCAAATGATAACATGTACATATATACAGAAATGTAGAACATACTTAGGTTTTCATTTAATCTCTAATAGCATGATAATTAGCGGGATTTAGTATGTATGTACAGGCTGGATGTTAAATCTTGAAGAAGGGAAACACTTGAAAATCACCTGAATATCCGACTGCGTGCTATCTAAGGATAAACTCTGCAATGCATTTTTTGTGCCTTTTATATTAATGTATGTAATCTAGACAATCTTGAAAAGCTTGTGTTCAACCAAAATGACATTAAAATGGGTTTAGGGGAAAACGTACCCGCCTGTCTTTCTTCCTGGGAGGGGCAGTTACAGATGCATTCAAGGGGCTCCCTCCACAACACGAGCAGCTCTTCTGCTGTCGGACACATTAATATGAAAGCGCTTCAATATGAAGCCTGTTCATCGTGTTAGATCTGGGAAGGTAAGAAAAATAAGTTAAACCCTGCAAACTATCGAAGGAATGGCTTTCACCTGCTCTGACGTCCACCTGCAGCATGATCCCACTGTGGGGATCTGCTGTGGGAATCTGTGCATACAGTATGTTAGAGTTAACCTACGGTAGCCGGCTCAATCGGGAGCTGTTTGCCAGTAAATGCCGAGATTATTCATGTTTCGTCTGAATAATATTAGATGAATACTATTAGTCAACAACCCCAATTCCACAACGTGTATAAAATGTAAATAAAAATAGGATGCATTCGTTTGCAACTCTCATAGAGCCATATTTTATTCACCGTAGAAACATGTCAGATTTAACAGCAGCCTGTAAACATCCGGGAGCAGCTGCTGGGAGAGGAATGGCGTCCCATTCCTGTCTGAATGTGCTGCTGTAATAGACGCAGTGTGTAGTTTATTGCTGTCGAGCTGAAATATCCCGAAAAAGACGCCATCTGGATGTGAGCATATGTTAAAGCCTGTATGGTACCGTTCAGCATTGATGGTGCCTTTCCAGATGGGCACTAATGCGTGTCCACACCATCAGAGATGCAGTGCTGATAACAAGCCGGATGAAGTCTCTTTCCTCTTTGGTTGGAGGAGGATGCAGCGTCCGTGTTCCCACTTTGTCTCCATCCATTTTAAACGAGCTCTGGCCCAGAGGGTGTGGCAGTGTTTCTGCATCACGTTCACATGTGGCTTCTTTGCATGAGAGAGGTTTAAGCTGTGGATGGCACAGTGGCCTGTGCTCACAGACGGTGGTTCTGGAAGTGTTCCTGAGCCCGTGCTGTGATGCCGAATCAGGCCTGTTTTTACTGCAGCGCAGCCCGAGGGCCCGAAGAGCATCCAGGCTTGATTCTCACCCTCGTCCCCTGCACTCTAAATAATGCGCTGTTCAAACTCTTTGCAATTTTAAATCCAGAATGTTATTGTGAAACCTTCTGTGCAGATTGCAGGACCTCTGTCCATCAGACGCTCTTTTATTTTCTTTTTTGGACCACCGACTTTTCCAGCTTTTTGTTGCCCCCATCCCAACTGACACGTGTTCCTGTCATCAAAGTAGAAATGACTTTATTTTTTTCTTGAATGGTTCATTTTCTGAGTGGTTTCTATTTTCTATTGCGAGTAGAATCTGGGTTTTTTGCTAGATCACTGAATTCTGTTTTTATTTACAGTTTACGGTGTCACAGCTTTTTTGGGAAATGTGGTTGTAATATTTTGAACATTTTTGTGTTCTCGGGGATATGCTGAGACACATGATTGTGCCCCATATGTGCTCCTAACCCTTTTGTGGGTTCATAGGTTACACATGTTGATATTGGTCCTAGACATTAAGCTCCTGCACTAATTCTAATTTGTCAAAGCTAAAGGAGCTTCATTAATAAAGGCCTTCGGTGATGTTTGTGTTCTGAGCTGCATGCTGCCTTACTTTGAGTTGACTCACTGGTAATACAAAATGTTGTTGCATTGCTTCTAGGTGTTGTTGCCCACGGAGCAGAGTGGCTTGTTGCCTCCCTCTCCAGACTATCGGACGAAGGGCCAGAGTGATGAGAAGGAGCATTTTCACATCCTTCCTCAGCTGCGGGCCAAGAGGGCTGACTTCCTAACCGTCATGCTGACTGGTACCTTGCCTCAGCGCCGGAGTTTCACCACACCGGATGAAGACGTTCCAGAACCCTCAGGGTCAAAGGATGACGACGTTACAAAAAGTGAGTCCAACAGCGAGGCGAGTCAGAAAAGTACCGAACGTAGCCAGGATGCTGCACCTTCAACACTCATGGCTGAGGACCAGAGGGGCCAAAAGGAGCACGCCTCAGCCGGTGACGCAGACCCAGACCTGGAGGATGCATCCAAAACTCTTGTCCTGTTCTCGCCAGGAGACACTCGCAAGTCTCCCTCTGGTGGGGATCATGCTCTGGATGGTGAGCTGGCTACACCGTCCGCTCTAACTTCCCGTAACGACCGCCTTCTAGTCGGGGAGGCGATACAGCCTGAACCTTCAGAGACTGACCATTTGTCCCCAGCTCTCAGGTCAGACCTGAGGCCTTCCACACCCATCGCTCCTGCTTCACCTCCCTTCACCAAAGTTGAGCGCACCTTCATTCATATTGCCGAGACATCACACCTCAATGTCATGTCTTCCAAGGAGAGCGACCGGGAAGTCTTTGCCGCCGTGAATAAATCAGACGTAGAAGTCGACACCCAAAAGAAGGAGGAGGGAGAACCAATGGCAGAAGAGTCTCCAGAGGAGCCAGTGGAAAACCAAACTCGGCCAGTTGACAAATACCCCAAAACTGAGAATGGTCCGTCTACTGTGCTGGCCCAGTCTTTGGAGCCTGTTCCAGAATCCATGTCACCAAGTCATGGACATAATGATCGGTCACAGGAACCTGCAAAACAACCACCACCCAGTGAAGAGGTTGGCAAACTTAAGACAGCAGAATCAAGAGTACTGTCTACCATTAAGCCCAGAATCCGAAGCCGAATTCCAGTGCTTATTTCTGAAGAGGAATCAGGCTCAGAGCAGTCCTTATCCCTCTCAGCTCGGGCCCGGCTCCAGCATCGGGCCAGGCAGCTGGACTTGGCCCACCTGCTGGTCCAGAAGCAGCACAGTCACTGGATGAGGAGGAGGATGCTCTCCGGCACGTCATCGTCGTTGTCTTCGGGGGATGATGAGCGTCGAAGGGCTTCTGAAACCCTGTCCACCGCAGGCTCAGAGGAGGACACGCATACATCAGATGAGTCCAGGAGGAGCTCTCGTCTTAAAACAACTAAAGAGCAAAGCTCCAAGGAGTGCAGGAGCAAGATCCCCAGGCCGGTCACTCCCATAAAGAGGTCTTCAGGGGGGCTTGCTACTGCTGTTCCTGCTCCTCCCTCCTTGCCATACTCTACCAAAGTAGTATCATCCTTCACTGATGGGTATGATTTCATTTCTCCCTTATAGTACACGCAGGATTTAAGCATGTTGATGCCTATTTTTGGAATAAAATAACAATCTGAATGTATTGTTCTGTCCGCAGGAATCAGAAGATCGGAGTAAACACTCTAAGCACCCAAAGAAAATCCCAAGCCTATTTCTTCCCAGATCCTCCTCCACATGCCCCCGTCCCTTGGCTGTCCCCGCTCCATCTGGCAGCCCTCGAATGCCCCTGCGAGTCTTGTTTGGTACCCGACGCAGCCTTAGCTCATCCCACTGCAGGACTGACAGCCCCTCCCCTCAGAGAGCATGCCCATCGAGGCAGCCCCTCTCAGTACGAGCCCCAACTGTCCCCATGCTGCCACCCAGGACTACAACCACCATGCGGCGCAGCGCCTCGCAGGAAGCCACCACCCAGTCCTCCTCTACCACCATGCCTGCCAGGACCAGGCCCAAAACAGCCAGTGCAGCTAAGGCAAGAGCAAACACTAGGGAGAAGGTGGTGCTCGCTGAGATAATACCAAGAATTTGTGAATAATCAGTCTTCGGACCAGCTACGCCTCAAAGGTTTTCACCTTATTCCATATTAGACTGTGATGCTACAATGACCTCTTTGAGTTTCTGTTTGTAAATGAGAACTGGTTCTCAAGCGTTTTACCTGGTAAAATAAAGGTTGGCATTCATTTACTATATACAGACATCTTTTCTTTCCAAGGACAGCTGATTGAACTGACTACATGGGCTTCCAGTTATCTTATTGTTGTACAGGAGCGTTGCTGCCACGGTGCTACGGCTACATCTGCTGCTTCCTGCTCTGTCCCGAATTAGACTGCTGTCTAGCAGCTGAGAGTCTCCGAGAGCCTCCAGCAAGTCCAGTCTGAGCTAACACCCTCAGCTTTCCATGGCTATATTACTCCTGTACTAACAGTACCTTACTTGGTTCACATTGCATGGTCAAATATATCACAGGAACATTGAATCTGTAGCCCCTGCCTATTGGCCAAAGGAAACAAAGATTAAACTTGTTTGAATGCCCTTAGTACGTTAATGTGAAGAGATTCCTGGCTATATCATGTACTCATAATGACTGTGGAGAAAGAGAAGACTTGGATGTGAACGCTTGCCTCCTCCATATGCTGTGACAACAGGCATGCTTTGATCATTCTGTTTCAGTGTTTTTAGTTTGTTTATGCTCTGAATTGTACATAATAGAATCATTTCCCATAAAGACATCTTTATTTTTATCTTGCCAAGCAAAGTATAAATTAAGTCTTTAATCTTTTGTTCCAGCGTGTTGGCACTATGCCCGTTTTTTACGCATGAGAAAAACAGGGTTAACCACGACAGGAAGTTACACCTGCTGTACGAGGCGGAGCTGGATGTCGGCGCTCGTGTTGTATTTGTATGGGACATCTGGCACTGAGGCATGAAGTAAAGATTTGGTCATGTGGAAGGACATCGTGTCATTCTTTTCTCATAAGCCTAACGTGTCCATCACGTGCATTTCCAGACGTGACCCAGCAAACCTTTTGGCCTTGCATGCCTGTCCTTTGAATGTCCGTTTAACATGTGTGCTCATGAGTTCGTTCTGGGGTTAGTAGTGCCGACATCTGACCCCTTACCTGTGCTTCTGCTCGGTGTCCATCGCCCACTTTGGACGCAAAGGTTCGAGGTAAGCAAGAATCACAGCAAAATTGGAGATTCCTGGAATCATCCCCAAAATCTTTTATGCAGGATTCTCATCGGCGTTTGTCTGTGTAGCTCTTTGGGAGGGAAGGGCTGTGGGAGTCAAACCAGTGCAGTCTCCAGGTGTACGGTCTTCCAAAAAGTGATGGTGTATGTGCTGAAAAAATGGTTGAAAAGCTGGCTTTCACAGGAAAGTGAAGGACACCAGGGGAAGAAGTGCAGAAAACATCATCGAATGCTCCGCGACCATGAAAAAGGATCAACGGAAGACGATGGATGGATACATGAGAGAAAATGGCTGCAGTGTTTTTAATAATTGATTTTACATCATTACAAAATAGGACTTCTGTCTTCTCCGCAGCGAAAAGTGCAGAGTTAAGGCATGCAGGGTGGGTCTGCAAAGCTCTGCATACGACTGCTGCAGAACTTTCTCACCACAGCTTCTCCCGCTGAGCAGCCCCTGCACCAGGACTCACAGCACAGGGTCATATCCCTGTAAGTGTAAGGGCAGTCACACACTGAGACTGTGGCGGTCCCATATAAGGAAGTTCAGCATCAAAGGTACAATGACAGGAATATCATTTTCATGTAGATGCGTGTAAATGGCATAAACATGTTTTTATTAAAAAAAAAAAAAAACTCCTGCAGTTGCAGAGCCACAAAAATCAAACAGACATGTTTTTATTTCTTCAGTGTCCGTCACAGGGCTCCGTGTGCAATAGCAGTCAGTGTAAAACCAGGTGTGATTTTACTTCAAACTTGGACCTCAGTGAGTGTTCCCTCCCAGCATGAGTGGAAGCTGTGAGTGACATGAAGTGCACGCGCTGAGCAAACGACTTCACCGCAGCCACCAGTGCAGTGGACAGTGTAAACACTGGTGAAGTAATATCTGTGCGATCTACAGCGCCGCTCATTACTGCAACAGAACAGGGTGACACCTGGGGTAACTTCCAGGTGGGCTGTTAGCCTCAGGAAGTCCCCTGAGTCACACAGAACTGTGGCCAGCTAATCTGAAACAGCACAAAAAGGATTTAGCGTTTCAGTCTTTGAATACATGCTGGCTGACATCTATCCATGCATGGCAATTCCTTTATGTGTATGAGGTTGTGGATAGCATCCTATTTTAGTGTTTTTATGCCAGAGAGGCTGCAAATTACATACCCAACATATAAGTTTATTTAGGCCGTGCTAATCCTGAGTGAAAAACTACTCAAGTGCCAAATGTCTATACTCAAAGCTTCATTCTAGAAAAAAAAAAAGACTACTTTAGGAAATTCTTTGGACATAGAATTGCGCTTAAAAGATGAGCCTGGTATCAAAAATGAGATCTTTCATATATGCTATAATTTGTTTTGACCAGCCACCGATCCCACATGGTGACCGGACCCTCAAAATTAACCCAAAAAGCACTTTTTTAAAGTTTCTCCAGTGACTGAGGAGAAAACCATCTCAGGTTCCAGAGCTCGTTTGTGCTGCTCTGTCACAGCCATTATCTTGGTGGAGTTTTGCTGTTGAAACTATGACACATCCCACGACATACTGGTGCTCAAAGTAGGTCACAGAGCAAGTCGTGCTAAACAGAAGAACAGACCTTGGAGTTGGTGTAAAGTTAATTTGGTAGCTTCGGTGATTGCTTAGCCCCGGAAACCCTATCTATCTTCTGTACTCAAAGTTTATGAGTATTAAAATATACTGGGAAAAGAAACGGGGTGATTTAAAAGGAGCCAGGTTTCAACCTACTACTGTATACTTGAAGGGGCTGTAACTGGGAAAACGTTCATAATATGAAGATAAAGCTTTGTGTGGTTTCATTAATTATACCAAAGTTATTGTGGAAAGAAAAACAGATTCTGAGAGGGACAGGACTTCATTTTCAGACACACACACACACACACACACACACACACACACACACACACACACAGTATAAGTCTTTAGGTCTTCTTGTAGTTCCTCCGTTCGTCCACTGGGTTGCAGTAATGGTGCGCCGGAAGCAGCAGATGCAACGAAGAAGATTGGTCATGGCGGTTCAGGTGGAGTTGAGTTGTTTGGAGACTTTTCCGTCACACCTGAGTCCTATGGATGTTTTGATGTTTAAATCAGACTTGGACTCAGTCTTCCTAAAGCACACGGATCCGCCGATCGTCCTCTTCACCCCGGAGCGGCCTCAGGGCTTCGGCAGGTCGGGCATTTTGCTACGCGTTCACCAGACTACCGAGGAGGAGACGGCTGACTGCCCCAGAGCCGACCCGCAGTCAGCGCGACTGGTTCGGCTGTTCACCAGCCGGTTCTTCCTGCGGCACCACGGGCTCCAGCGGTTCAGAAGTACCGGAGCCATCCGGGCTGTGGAGCCGGTCAGCCTGCACAGAGTCATCCTGGGAGCCCGCAGCAGGCAGAGCCTCCGCCTGGCCGGAGCGGAGCGGTTCACCGGCAGGCTGCTGGAGCTCTGCCGCTCGGGACATTGGCTGCTGGCTCGGCAGGGAGACCCGCTGCTGCTCCCCCGCCATCCGACACCGGGAGAGGACCCGGGACAGGTGAGGTTCAGGACCGGATTATCCCCACACTGATTTAAATTGCCATCATTTGGGTTTTTAGTCTGTTAATGTGGCTGTGCGGGCTTAGCTGGCAACAGAAATGAACGTTATTGGGGATGGAGGTCATTTCTTAAGGCCCGCTTTAAAGTTACTGAGCTGGGACCTAAATATCCCGGAATGATGGAGCTCACGGTACCCTCGATCACGATGATATAAAATGCCATATCGCGATATCATTGTTCCCTGACACGCACAACGAGACAATCCTGCGGTCGACACAGCCGATTCTGATTGGCCTGTTCAGCACCTCCCGTGTGTTTCCGGCTAAAATAACAATAATTACGTCAGTGTGAGGAATGATAACACAGGGACACGATCACACGGAGATTAACACATAACGTGCACACGCATAAATGCGGTGTTGTGCCAAAACGTGGTTGTTGGCCGCATATGTCGGGGACAGAGGTGGGTGCTGAGGCGCTCCCAAAGTGTTCCGCTGAGCCACTGCTCGCTGCAGCTGTTTAGAAACCCCACAAATGTCACTGCTACTTGTGCGTCTCTGTATTTGGGCTGATTTGCTTCCATTCTCTCTTCTTCAGGTGCAGCACCAGCTGTTGGAGCTGCTGGTGTTGGAGTGCAGTCCTGTAACACAGGGGAGGATCACAGCCGACACCTCTCTGGTTCTGACTGACTGCTGGGATTCAGTGGACTCCCCGGGTGCCCCCCCGCCCTGCAGACCCCTCAGACTCTGTGTGTCAGACTTTGCTCATTATGCCAATGGCCTCGGTGCTGGACGATGTCTGCTTGATGACAAGAGACTGCCGGGCTCTGGATTGTCAGGTGTCCTGCATGCGCTGGAGTGCAGGGTGGAAGTCCAGGTAATGGACACCCAGCAGTGGTTTGAGGTCAGAGATCAACTGGGAGCAGCTGTGGACGTGGACAGCTGTGTGTTTGTGAGCAAACAGCTGCTTTTCAGACTGGGGCTCTTCAATCAGGAATGGGTGAGGCTGTTGAGGCCCAGCACACCTTTCAGAGCACCCACAGGAGAGGCTGATTTCATGGGGGGCGTCTGCAGAGAGAGGCTGGTCTCCGTTGTGGTGATGGATCTGGTGCTGAGTCCAGAACCACAGAGCCATGATAACTTGGGCTTCATATCACCGACTCTGTGGTTCAACATCACTGAAGGAGAAGTGATCCCTGTGAACCGCTGCATGCTCAGGATGAAGGTGCTTCAACACACACTACAAATACCTCAGTAACCAAATAACAGTTTACACACAGCACAAAAACCAGTGGGTGCACTCCCATTCTACGTATATTGGTGGACTGCAGCTGGTGACAGTCATTTTTGTTCTGCTCTGCAGCTTTGCTGAGCTTGGCAGTCTGTTTGAATCCTGAGTAATTCTCCAGTTCACAGTGGATCATCAGAGCAGAGGAAATGCTGTCACCAACTGCAGCCCAAGCTCCCAGAGCTGGACTTCATCTGACTGCAGGAAGTGACGCTCTGAAGAGGCGGCTGAATCATGTCAGGGACCACCACACGTAACTGGCGAGTGAGCCAGTAAGCAAATCCAAGATGTAAGAGCCAGGGAGAGCGGATTAATTCAGTTCAGTTCAGTTTTATTTATATAGCACCAAATCACAATAACAGTCATCTCACAGCGCTTTATCTTGTAAGGTAAAAACCCTACAGACAAAAACACAACAATAATACAACACCCTATGAGCAAGCACTTGGTGACAGTGGGAAGGAAAAACTCCCTTTTAACAGGAAGAAACCTCCAGCAGAACCAGGCTCAGGGAGGGGCAGTCATCTGCTGTGACTGGTTGGGGCTGAGTGGAGAGAGACAGGACAAAAGACACACTGTGGGAGAGAGACAGAGATTAATAATAATGATTAAATACAGAGTGAAGTATAAACAGAGAGAAAAGAGGTGAATGAAAAGAAACAGTGCATTATGGGACCCCCCAGCAGCCTAGGCCTATAGCAGCATAACTAAGGGAGGGTTCAGGGTCACCTGATCCAGCCCTAACTACAGTGTATCACTAAAGTGAGTCCGCCCCTCACATTTCTGCAGATATTTAAGTATATCTTTTCATGGAACAACACTGACAAAATGACACTTTGACACAGTGAAAAGTAGTCTGTGTGCAGCTTATATAACAGTGTGAATTTATTCTTCCCTCAAAATCAACTCAATATACAGCCATTAATGTCTAAACTAGTGGGAACAAAAGTGAGTACACCCCTTAGTGAAAGTTCCTGAAGTGTCAATATTTTGTGTGGCCACCATTATTCTCCAGCACTGCCTTAACTCTCCTGGGCATGGAGTTCACCAGAGCTTCACAGGTTGCCACTGGAATGCTTTTCCACTCCTCCATGATGACATCACGGAGCGGGCGGATATTGGAGACTTTGCGCTCCTCCACCTTCCGCTTGAGGATGCCCCAAAGATGTTCTATTGGGTTTAGGTCTGGAGACATGCTTGGCCAGTCCATCACCTTTCCCCTCAGCCTCTTCAGTAAAGCAGTGGTTGTCTTAGAGGTGTGTTTGGGGTCATCATCATGCTGGAACACTGCCCTGCGACCCAGTTTCCAGAGGGAGAGGATCATGCTCTGCTTCATTATTTCACAGTACATATTGGAGTTCATGTGTCCCTCAGTGAAGTGTAACTCCCCAACACCTGCTGCACTCATGCAGCCCCAGACCTTTTGCCAGGCTAAATGAAGATCTTCTGAATTAGTGAGACCCATCATCAGCAGTATAAACTCAGTTACTCAGGCAACACATCCCATCACACTGACTTTAACCTGACTCATGCATGTCTTTGGACTGCGGGAGGAAGCCAGAGTACCCAGAGAGCATCTGCACAGACACGGGGAGAACATGTAGACTCCACACCTGGGTTTGAACCCAGGACCTTCTTGCCGTGAAGCTGCACCACTGTGCTGCCCTTTAGTTTTTTTTTTATTTATACTTTTTTTTTTATTAACATGTCATCCCTCACTGCAGTCCGTGTTCTTAAGGTACTGCTTTGTTGTTAAAAAAAAAAAGGAGGCTTTGTAAATTCGGTCAGAAGTGTCTTTTTTTGCTCACCTGTTCGGTCTCTTGTTGTTTTGTCTCAGAGGTGGGAACCACCTTTTCCACAGCCCGGTGACTGTCGCTCTGACAGTTTCTGCCGCTCAGCTTCTCCACCACATGCCAGCGAGCTTCACATCCAGCTGGTCGCCTCTCCGCTGTACAACAACCTCGGCTGCTACGACAACTTGCTGGCTCAACATTTCAGTACCTCCAGGTTGGCTGATTCACTCTTAAGCCACAGATGGTGCAAACATCTCACACATTTCCCAAAGAATGGAGTCTTTTATTCTAACCAGTTTGTCCTGGCTTTCCTCAGATTGGTTTCACCACGAGACATCCTGACAGTTCCAGCTGAAAACCATCCAGACCTGCTTAAGAGCAACTCTGAGGGGATCCACAGGTACCACTCAAATGCCAAGAGCAGTTATTATTGATTAACTAACCTTATACAAGTGCAGGATGGAGAGAACACCTAAATGTGATCAATATTTTCTAGGAGCACCTTTTTTATGCTCCCGCGCAATATAAAATGGGAGGATATTGTTGTTCTACCGTCCATCTGTCCGTGAGGTTTTAGCTTTCTGATCTATAAACTCAGAAACCACACAGAGCTGAGCCATGAAATCTGGCACGTGTGTTCTTTACTCTTCAAAGATGTGCAGCACATATTCATATTCCTGGCTGTTTAGCACCTTTGTACACTTTGGCTGTATTTATCTGAAGTGGAGAGTAAACAACATGGAGGATTTCAGACTGCTAATGCTATGATAATATATGCTAATGATACGCAGCCTCTTTCTCGTGCCATGTGACTTCCTCGGTCCCTGAACAGCTGGCAGCAGCTGATAGTGAGAAACTTCCAGGAAACTTCAGGCTGCAGCCTTATTGATTAGCCCGTGATGCCAACTTCTGATTGGCTGAGCATATTCTAACATGTTGGTCAGGGATGACTCATTGCTATAAATAGTGCAGGCTATGACTCATCATTGAGCAATATTAAAGCCATACCTACTGTTCAGCAGTATGCTCAGATGTAAACAACATGGTTGCTTTATGATTATAGTGATGTTATACATAATGCTTTGCTATCAGCAGATTATGTAGTAATATTCCTGTACACACGAGTATAATATGACGTGAGTACTTGTAAGTACGCATTATGACTGGCTTATTGTTAGCATTATTAAAAATTGCAGTTCTGTGTCATTAAATGTTACCATTTAACAAGAAGTCTGTGTGACCTCTGACCCCTGTTAGGTGTCCAGTGCTGTTCTTCAGGGTGCAGAAGGTGTGCTCATCTGCAGGGAGCGGAGGAGGAGGAGGAGCTTATCTGGCCAACAGACAGCGCACCTCACTCTATATGGTGAATACTGAGTGCTGACCTCAGCATGTTGCATATTAATTTGAATCCTCTGCAACTCTGATGATGATGATGCAGCTAAGTCCCAAACGGTTTGGACAGTGACACATGTCTGTTTTGTAAATTTGCCTCTGTGCAGTATCACAGTGGGGGGGATAATTATCTGATCACCTGCTGAATTTGTTGCAAAGAAATGATCAGTCTCTAATTTTTATGGTAGCTCCATTTTAATGGGGAGAGACAGAATAACAACCACAAATCCAGAAAAACACACATCACATAGAAGTTATTTGCAAATCAATTTATAAGAATTTGATACCTCACGACCCACAGATAGGCTGTGTGTTACATCACCTACACACCCTCCTGATCTCAGTTCATGTGTCTAAAGCACACCTGTCCACAAGTGTAACTTCTTCCATTCCACCCTCTCCACCACCACCACGGGCACGGACCAAAGAGCTGCCAAAGGACATCAGGAACGAGGCTGGAATGGACTGCAAGACCATCGGCATGAAGGAGGTGGTGACACCTGCTGCGATTATTTGGAAATGGAAGAAATATAAAATGACCATCAGTCGCCCTCAGTCTGGAGTTCCATGCAAGATCTTGCCCCCTGGGGTGAGGATGATCATGAAAGGTGGTGGACCAGCCCAAAACTACCCAGGAGAAGCTTGTTGATGGACCACAAGCATCAAGAGCACCACCGGCAGCTCTACGCTCTAACGGATTGAAATCTTGCACCCCTGCTCAGGAAGGCGCACGTATTGGGGTGACTAAAAGCAAATATCTTGAAGCAAAGGCCCAGAAGCTCATAATGTCTTAACTATTTAGTGTGATATATATTTAAGTAGAATAGTAGTTGTATCAACATCTGTACCTGAGGATGAGGTCGTTTTCCTCTCCGTAGGAAAGCGTGCTGTCGACCACCGCCCTGTACCCGGTCTCGCCCCCACCCTTGATGAGGCAAAGGATGGTGGTGTCGTCAGAGTATTTGATGATAACTGTTTTGTCCATGTTGGACACACAGTCGTGGGTGTGCAGGGTGAAGAGTGGGTGGATGCATCTGGTTTCTCAGATATGGGAATGATGGTGGAGGATTTGAAGATACGTGCTAGAGAGGTGTTGAAGATATCGGTGCACACACCTGCCGGGTGTTCTGCACAGGTCTTCAGGACACCGTCTGGACCTGCTGCTGTCCGGGGGGGTTCACCTGTTTCAGAGCCCTCAGAACCCGAGTGTGCATCATCAGGGTTGCGGGGCAGGAGTCTGTTAAGCTTGACAGTCTGGAGGGGTGCTGTCTCTGAGCGCCGTGTCCGAGTGTCTCCTGTAGTGACTGACTGGATTCCCCGCCACATACTACGTGTTGTTTTCTTGTTAGGAGCCTTCAAGATTCGGGGAATATGCCCCTTTAGCCGCTCTGATGGATTCACGCAGCTCGTAACGGGCCCACTTTTATTCTCCTGACTTGTACACCTCGTATCTGTTGCTGATTTTCCTGCGTTAAACCACGATTTTTGATTTGGGAAAGCACAGACAGATCTGGAGGACACAACGATGGACATACACCAGCTGATGTAACCGCTAACGGTCTCTGTGCACTCGGGTATACAGAGGACTCACTTTTAGGTCCTTTTGCAGCTGCAGTTCTTATTTGTTGTCTTGTTTGGGCCTCTGCTGGTTGCTGGCACTGTTGATTTAAGAAAATTGGATGCGCAGATCCGGCAAACCTGGCAGAATTATTCTGACACACAAACGAGAGCTAAATTTAAGTTGTGACTGTTTGTGGGGCAGTGTGGTCGCTCTGACGGCCGTGTGTTTGTTTCTCTCCTCAGGGAGCATCCATGTGTATAAACAGCCCCGTCCCCGGCTGCTTTGCAGAGGGAGCATCTCTGTGGGGCACTCTGTTTCCTCCCGGCCTCAACAAGACTGTGGACCTCCTCATCAGCACCATCCTGCCGTACCTGCGGTACAGGTATCATACATGGAAGCAGTAAAAACTATAAATCTGCAATAGGATCTGACATTTCTGTTCACATAAACAACTCCAGCAATAGAGGAATGCATGATGGGACATGTGGTTGCTGATGTTTCTTACATGTCTGGTTGTAGCAGCGCTCTGTCTGGTTGCACTGTCCTCCTTCATGGTGCTGCAGGAAGTGGAAAGATGACAGCGTTGAGAGTGGCAAGCAGCAGGCTAAACCTCCACCTGCTGAAGGCATGACAGCTGTGTTCAAGTTTTAAATTATGAAACAATAACGTATCAATACATTTTTCTTAATTCCCCCCCCCCATCGGAGAATATGCATTTTTAAAATTAAAGTGCAGAGGATTCTCACGTTTGCAGCTGTCGTTACTTGTGTGCAGGTCGACTGTGTGACCTTGTGCGCCGACAGTCCCGCGGCCGCTGAGGCAAAGCTGACGTCAGCGTTTCAGAGGGCTAAGGCCCTGCAGCCCTGCATCCTGCTGCTCCGGAACCTGCAGCTCATCGTCAGGTCACGAGGGGCCGCCGAGAGCGACTGCAGGGTCCAGGCGACGCTCTGCCAGCTGCTCAGCCGCGCCCCCGCCAGGTCAGCGACCGCCTCTGATCCTCATTCAAAAATACTCGTCTGTCTCATCTGTTAGCTGATCTTCTTGACTGAAAACACAGGACTGCAGTTTGACTCGGCACCACGTGGACTGCCGCACTTTCACTTTCCTGGAGATCAGTCAGCTCTAAGTGTTGGAAATGAAACCTGCGCGCGTGCTCGCTCAGCTTCGGTGTTTGTAATAAGACCAGCAGCCTCTTGGACCGGAGCGATTCATGTCTTATAAGATATGAAATGTGTTTTTCAGTGTGGTGAGGGTGGCAACTGTGTGCAGACGACGAGATTTGCCCGCAGGTGTTGTGGCAGCGTTTGTCCACCAGCTGGCGATAGAGAGTCCAACTGAAGAGCAGCGGCACGCCATGCTTTCCAGCCTGAGTCAAGACCTTCACTTGGGGAAGGATGTCAACCTGGAGAGTCTCTCCAGACTCACCACGGTGCGTAATGAGCCCCAGTTACAGTTAAAGTGTGTTGAGGGGCCACACATGGGCCATAATAGAAGGGAGGGATGTTTGATTTGGCACATTTTTACGCCACATGCCTCTCCTGATGCAAGGATTTATCTCCTAATTCAGTCCAGATGTGCCTCGTCTCCTTTTGTGCTCTGCAGGGTTTCGTGTTGGGGGATCTCAGAGCTTTGCTGGTTGAGGCCGGTAGAGCTGCCTGCCGGAGGCTCATCCACACCTGGTAACTAATACCTAGAGCTTTTGTTTGAAAGAATCAAGAAGAGTATCCTAATGTGTAAAATGCGCAGACAGTGAGCAGCCTGTAGTTCAGTGGCTGCTCTTTATGAAGCCCTGTTGTGTGTGCAGTGGTGGTCAGCAGCAGGAGGATCTGTGCTCCAGCGGCGTAACCGTCCTGAACCAGGACTTCACCTCTGCCTTGGAGATCCTGCAGGATGCCCAGTCCAAGGCCATCGGAGCCCCAAAGGTGACTAAAAATGATTTTTCTTGTTAATGTTTTGGTGTTTCCAATATGGCCGCATGCATTTATGCCTGCATGAATGCTCCTCCTTTGGTGCCACTAAAGCAAACAGGAAGAAGCAGAACCTGATTTTAGAGGTCGAAATGAACTGCGACAGCAGGCAGCCGTGTTTGTATGTGTAACCGTAATATAGCAGCTGCTCATTAACACGAGGTGCTGTTTCTGTTTTATCTGCTTACAGTGAGAAGTGTTTTGGTTGCTTTCTTCATCAGACATTTCAGATACATGCAGGAGGTCTTTAGTTGTCACGGCTGCAGCTGGATAAATTATGAGAAGCTGCTGGTTCTTGTCTCATCATACTGTCCTGTGTTCGCTGGTTGAACACTGTGTGAGCAGATCCCTCATGTGCATTGGGACGATGTTGGAGGTCTGCAGCATGTGAAGAAGGAGATCCTAGACACGGTCCAGCTTCCTTTGCAGTATCCTGAGCTCTTGTCTCTGGGTCTGAACCGGACTGGAGTCCTGCTGTATGGCCCGCCGGGGACAGGAAAGACTCTGCTGGCCAAAGCTGTGGCCACTGAGTGCTCCATGACCTTCCTCAGGTGGACCGCACTGAAACTCATCCACACTTCTTTGCTACAAAATGCCGATCAGGAGGCTGGAACGAACTGACGCCTTTCCTTCCGCTGTCTCTGATTTTTAGTGTCAAAGGTCCAGAGCTCATCAACATGTACGTGGGTCAGAGCGAAGAAAACATCAGAGAAGGTTTTTGTTACGCTTTCCATCCAGTTTTATTATTTATTTTCTTTAATGTCGGACACCTGAGAACACTGAGACTTCAGTGAAAGGAGGAAACAGCAGATTGGTTATAAATTGGTTAATAGTTTTCATTTATTGAATACCTTCCCGTTATCAAAATGGACTTTAACCTGGAAGCTAATGTCAGCAAAACATTTAATGTTAGCATGGCTAGCACCAGAACTCGAGAACGAGCTCACCTTAAGTTCACACTGACGCTGTAGAATCTCGGCAACCTTGACCTTGAAGGTAAAGGTCAGAGGTCAATTTTTCGATAACTCGAATGCATACTGTTAGCTAGTCCCATCAGACTGCGCACACTGTCACGGGGGCTACATGCTGTAATCTGTCACGTATTTAAATGACTTAAATCAGCTAACACTACAAACTAACCATCACCAGATTGGTGCAGTGTAGCTAACTAACTGGCTAACTGCAGCTCACTTGCAAATGTTATCTCTAGCCAAATCAAAGGGGAAATACTAAGTTGGTGTAGAAAGGGCGTTTTTGTCTTTAACCAGCTAACATGATCTGTGATAGCGTGCTGCACTGCTTTTACAATAATAGCCAACATGGAAGTAGTTAGCCATTTAGCTGCACAGCACGAATCACACAAACGCGTGTGAGAAGCATTAATTAATACACATTTTGTATGAATTTTATTGATATATTTGTGAATGTATGTCATCAGTTTTCCACAGAGCCCGCTCAGCAGCTCCCTGTGTTATCTTCTTTGATGAGCTAGACTCTCTGGCGCCCAGCAGGGGGCGCAGTGGAGACTCTGGAGGGGTGATGGACAGGTGTGTGCACGCACTCTGCATTTTTATTTACTTTAATTGTTTTTCAGACTTTATGTTCTAAAGGAAAGATTCCCGTCTGTGACCTCCTGACCTTTGTTACTGAGTTCAGGTGCAGCAGTAACCTTTAAACGCACCTCTTTGTTCAGAGTCGTGTCTCAGCTGCTGGCTGAGCTCGATGCCTTGCACTCATCTGCCGGGGTTTTTGTCATCGGAGCCACAAATCGTCCAGACCTGCTGGACCAGTCGCTGCTGAGGCCTGGCAGGTCAGAGCGCGCGCACACACACACACACACACACACACACACACACACACACACAGTTGTGTTTCCGTCACTTCAGAGGCTGCTGCAGTGGCTCCAAAAACAGTTCTTAACGAATCCTGAAAAATGATCCTGCTGCTCACTTGATTCGTGACTCGATGAATCAGTAACATTTTCCTGATGAGGTTTTGTTCCCATTGCTGGATTCACGGATCGATCTTCTGTGTTTTCGGTGTGTGTCTGAATCTCTCCTGCACCGTGTCTTCTCAGGTTTGATAAGCTGGTCTACGTGGGAATTAATGAGGATCGGGTGTCCCAGCTGCAGGTTCTCCAGGCCATCCTCAGAAAGTAAGAAAAGCAGGAGGGCCGTGAGTACGAACAAAAACGGACACCAACCTTTTTTCCACCCACAGATTTCAAACAGATATGTTTCATAAAGACGGCTTCAATCTTAAAAATAAATCTTTGGGCCTGAAATGAGTTTTCTGTAACCTCAGATAACAGCCTGGAGCCGTTTAGTGAACTGCATTTAGAACGAGGGTCCGTGAGGAAGTCCGTATACCTGTTATTTACATCCCGTCATCGTAATGAGGCTGGAAGAGATAACGGAGTGAGCAGAGGACTCTGTGCTTCCTCTTTGGAAACTCACTGTTCCTTCTTGATTCCAGGTTTCAGGTAGACCCCGCTGTGAACCTGCAGGAGGTGGTGGACTGCTGCCCCGCCCACATGACCGGTGCTGACCTGTATGCTCTTTGTTCAGATGCCATGACAGCAGCCATCAAAAGGAAGATCTCCCTCATCAATGACAGTGAGAAGACACAGACACACACACACACGTGGCAGGAAGTAAACTTTGACCTGTTATCCACAAACTGTGCAGAGCCCCCCACGACCCAGACAGATAATAAGACCCTTATTGTTACTTGGGGCAGATTTAAGGTGGAGGCTGAGCACTAAGCTTCGGTGCCTCTGAAACAGAGATCTGATAACGATACTTTAATCGTGCCTGAAGTATTCGATCTTCTCTGAAATACCAGAAACTAGTGGAAACATGGAGAAATCGTAGGCTCGAGTGAGCGTTTCACTCTTTTTCACATTCGTGCTGCTTCTCTCTGAGCAGTGATCATCAGACTTTCGTGTCGTGTAATGCTGTCGGTGCTGGGGTACACTGTTCCTCCTCTTTTGATCTTTGTTGGTCTCCTCTGGTTGCGGTTCGCACTGATGCTCCTGCATTTGGTGCAGGTTGTGTCTTAACCCGTTTACGGCTGATGTCGGTTTGACAATCTTTAAGCTTGTCAAACACGTGCTGTCATCAGGTAATGGCTTTTAAAAGTTCTGTGTTTATAGTATTTGTGACCTTGACACAGCCGGCCGCCTCATTCACTGTAATCAACCTTTATTTCCTCGCGGCTCTGCAGACTGGGACCATTGAAAGGTTTAATGGTAGTCTTAAGTGCCCCTCTGTATCACCACCTCACACTGCAGGACAGCGATGACCCGTCTGTCTCTCTCCGCCCCCTTTCCTCTCTCTCTCCCCCCCCTTCCTCTCTCTCTCCGCCCCTCTCTCTCTCCGCCCCTTTCCTCTCTCTCCGCCCCCTTCCCTCTCTCCGCCCCCTTCCCCTCTCTCCGCCCCTTCCTCTCTCTCTCCGCCCCTTTCCTCTCTCTCCGCCCCCTTTCCTCTCTCTCTCCGCCCCTTTCCTCTCTCTCTCCGCCCCTTTCCTCTCTCTCCCCGCCCCCTTTCCTCTCTCTCCCGCCCCTTTCCTCTCTCTCCCCGCCCCTTCCTCTCTCTCCCCGCCCTTTCCTCTCTCCCCTTCAGGTCTGGATTCAGAGGACTCTCCGGTCCTCCTCTCCATCGAGGATTTCTCCACTGCGTTAGAAAACTTCAAGCCGTCTGTTTCTGACCAGGAGCTCCTGCGATACAGAGACATTCAACAAAAACTCACTGCAAAGTAGAAACACACAAATTGAATGTTGTGTATCTTTGTGTATCTTTGCGTGCACATCAATAAAGTTGTAGTCACAGTCTTTCTCCATCTGGCTAGCTTTAATGAAGAGAACACAGTGCAGCAGACAGCTTACACATTACAGGGAAATCATTGGCAGCACCTACAAAGTAGGCGACACAGTACTTAAAACCTTTGTGTTATCGCCATAAACACAGCAGCTGTTTTTCAGTGTATTTTGTTTTATATGTTTATTAATATAAACTGAATTATGAAGTAACTGAAGCCATGTTTGCTGGGGTACACTCGTCATTACAGTCATTGTGCTGTACAAGTGCTGGTGCATACACTGTTCCTATGGTTACAGTTTCTCCAGCTGAATTGTGTTATTCATGTTCCCCCCGAAGGCCTCAGCATGCAGGTCAAGATACTTGCCAGCACTTAAAGCACACCTGACTAACAGCATTCAGCCTCTGGGAGTTTGAAATGCCACTGATTCATTTTCCCCCGATCTGTACATTTTTACCACGGGCCAATAACATTTTTCATACCTGGATGTGGGCGTGATGAGCCTCTAACCTAAATGACTGCGCTGGTAAGAAAGATATTAAAAAGTGCTTCCTGACTGATCAGATGAGTCGTGTCAGTGAAGAATCCATTCAGGATGGTTTCAGACTTGTTCAAGCATCAGACGAAAAACTGAAAGATGGCGGCAGGTGGAACAAAAAAATAAAAGTGCACCTCGAAGAAGTGGTTCGTCCTTTGTATCATGGAACGAATGTTTATGATGGAATCCATGTTTGGGAATGTTTGTGCTCTTTATTTAGTTGATGAAAAAACATCGAATCGCTGCTCAAGGACTCAAAAACGTTTCATGTGCAGGGTTCAACATCCAGAAAGGTGTTTATTCTGCCATCTAGTGGTCGATTAGATTCACTGCTCACTGCTTTGAAATATTCAGTTCAATTTTTATTCAAATTTATTTGTATAGCGCCAAATCACAACAAGCAGTCGCCTCAAGGCGCTTTGTATTGTGGGTAAAGACCCTACAATAACAGAGAGAAAACCCAACAGTCAAAACGACCCCCTATGAGGAAGCACTTTGTGACAGTGGGAAGGAAAAACTCCCTTTAAACAGGAAGAAACCTCCAGCAGAACCAGGCTCAGGGAGGGGCAGTCATCTGCTGTGACTGGTTGGGGCTGAGGGAGGAGAGAGGCAGAGATTAATAATAATAATTAAATACAGAGTGAAGCATAAACAAGTAAATAAAGGTGAATGAGAAGAAACAGTGCATTATGGGACCCCCCTCAGCAGCCTAGGCCTATAGCAGCATAACTAAGGGAGTGGTTCAGGGTCACCTGATCCAGCCCTAACTATAAGCTTGATCAAAAAGGAAAGTTTTAAGCCTAATCTTAAAAATAGAGAGGGTGTCTGTCTCCTGAATCCAGAGCTGGGAGCTGGTTCCACAGATGAGGGGCCTGAAAGCTGAAGGCTCTGCCTCCCATTCTACTCTTAAGTATCCTAGGAACCACAAGTAAGCCAGCAGTCTGAGAGCGAAGTGCTCTATTGGGGTGATACGGTACTATGAGGTCTTTGAGATAAGATGGGGCCTGATTATTCAAGACCTTGTATGTGAGGAGAAGGATTTTAAATTATACTCTAGATTTAACAGGGAGCCAATGAAGAGAAGCCAATATGGGAGAAATCTGCTCTCTCTTTCTAGTCCCTGTCAGTACTCTAGCTCTATTCAGCTCATTGTTTAATATAAGAGTCGGGGGGGGGGGGGTCTTTGTTGCCTGTTTTTTCAAATCAATAAACTTTCTGCAGATTAAAGTCATGGAGGTTTCAAAGCAACTTTATGAAGTATCGCACAAGGCTGCACTTTAACCTGCTGCGACCTCCTCCATCCCTGGGTTTGGGATGCAGGAGGTCTCGGGGTTAAAATCCTCACTTTTACATCCTTTCTAAATGTGTGTATTCATCTTGAAACGTGGCCTTTTTAATATCCCAGAACAGAGAATGGTGCCCTGGTCAGTTGAGCAATAAATCAGCCACTAATTTCCCAAAAACCTCGTGAGAAAGGCTTCATCTCATTTCCTCTGAGCGGGGTGGGTTACATTTTAGACCTGGAGGGTCTCAGCACCACTGCTGCACACCTGAGATCTCAGCAAAGTTCCAGCATATCCTGGCTTCTCCAGAGAATACCTGTGCAGTGAAAGGAAATCTCCTCACCCGCCACTTCATTAGGTACACATTTACAACTGCTCGTCAACACAAATGTTTAACCAGGCGGCCACTCGGTGCATTTAAGCATGAAAACAGAAGAATTAGAAAAACGTTGCCTGGTCTGGTCACAGTCCGCTCTAAACGGCATCGAGCGTGGATCCGTCCTGCTCCTATCAGCGGTTCAGGATGCTGGTGGTGTGATGGTGTGGGGGGTGTTTCTCGGCACACTTTGGGGCCCCAGCTGAGAAACATTTAAAGTCCACAGCCTGCCTGAGCATTGTCGCTGACCACGTCGGTCCCTTTGTGACCTCAGTGTGAAAACGCTCCATGTCACAGAGTTCAGATCTTCTCAGGCTGGTTTCTGGAACAGGGCGCTTTTGGGATGTGCAGGAACAGCATCATGGGTGTGCAGCTATCATAACAATATGGACCAAAATCTCTGATTTATTGCAGCTGAAGGCAAAAGGGGGTCCAGCCTGGTACTAGCACGGTGTACCTGGTGAAGTGGACGGCAAATGTATGCAGAAAAAACGACATTATGATCAAATGTGGCACAAATATTTAATCCAATGGAAACATCGTCATGGAAACAGCATTATTCTCTGCTTGACTGAGAATAAAAAGAGTTGTTGGTGCGGAGCCGAGGGAGTCGGGCTTCACTGCAGCTCCGAGAGCCGAAGCACGTAAACATGAAGAAGAACTATTATTGTTTTAATCTTCAGGATTTTTTCTGTGCACACGCTTTGCTGTCTCTCTCTCTCTCTCTCTCTCTCTCTCTCTCTCTCTCTTTCTTTTTTACAGAAACTTTTCAGTGAGTCAAGTTTTTTTTGAGCTTTTAATTTTTAATTGATTGAATCCATTATAAAATGTGGATGTGCTCGCCACAAACACGGTTTAATCCCAGCATCACATACACGAATTAGTGGATAAGCTTCTGGGCCGCCCTTTAATCCCGAGTGTGTTACCCTTTGATTCACAGAGCCCGCGGCTGCACCGTGGGCGCCTCTGCAGTTGGAATGAAAGCACCTTCGACTTTGTTGGAACTTGTCGAACGAAGCTGTGAGTCACACAAAGCTAATACATAAACTCTCCTGCAGCACCTGGGCGCCACTTCTGCTCTTGATTCCTGCTGGTGAAGATGAGAGGGAGACAAACGAGCTGAAAGGTAAATCTCACCGTTCTTCATCTCCTTTATTTAAAGCTCGTCGCTCGTGGCTCACCTGTGTGACATCACAGCAGCCGCCCGAGATTCATACTGACAACCAGAGCAACAGCTGACTGAATATCTGTAAAAACTACATTAAAGTCAAGGTGAAAGCTTTTGATAGAAAGTGGAAAATAGCTTTAAAACCTTTACTGAATATCTGTGTTCTGTTGGCTCCAAAAACAAAGATAGAGACACAAAGACGTGTGAATATAATCTAACAGCTGAGCAACAATCTGACTGGTTTTCTGTGTGCGTGCAGCAGTGACCGAGATCAAGGCTGTAAGATTTCAGCAGTTCTTTTAACAGACAGATATGAAGCCCATGTGTTTGCTGTCTGTGCAGGCGCATGTGTGCAGCTGATAAACTGAGTGCAGCCTTTGCAGGTGGTTTGGGGGAGTAATGCTGGAGGCTGTACTCCGGTCCTCCCGTCGCATCGAGCTCATTTTTTCCCCAAAACGACGCACAGCCACGTCAGATTATTGCTGCCCGTGGAAACATCTCCATGCAGTCCAAAGGCTGATGGCCTGTGAGGGTCTGTGTTTGGAGAAGGCTGCAGACCCTGAAAGGGTTCAAAAGCAGGTGCTGCTGTAGATACTCAGCTGCTGTTTCATTAGCTGACAGAAGCACCTCTATGGGCCTTTTTTTTTTAGCCAACCTGCGTTCATTTTGGCCGGTCTGCTTGCTCAGTTCTCACGCATCAGCAGCGCTTGATGCACCGGGTTTCGGCATTTGTGAGGCAGACACTCTCAGCTCATCATCTTCAGTAAGCAGGATAGCTGCTGTAAATGGGAACTCTTTTCCTAAATGTAGCCTGTTTTTCATGCCTAAAGCTAACCAGGGAATGAAAACCAAGCAGACCTCCATGCTGACAGAGCTTCACCCCCCGACCTCTTCATGTAGACGTTTCGGTCATCAGATTTGGGAGACAATGGCAGAGGTAAACATGTCCCACTGTGCAGCTCTGCAGCTCTCACAGTGATGGGTTATTACTAAGACTTCGTTTCTGAACTCTCCAAGCATCTCTGAGCCGCAGAGGCGGAGGATGGAAAAACAAAACCATCAGCAATGCTTCAAAATCCAGTTCAAGACTTGTGCTGTAATTTCCCAGCACTGGCCGTGGAGTTCTTCTGAATTTAGGGTTTCATTTCCAGAACCGGAGAACACTCACTGGCTCCTAGTGATGTTCAGAAGAACAAGCAAGGAAGAAAAGTCCCACAGAAATAGAAACAAACTCCCTTCAGAGGGTCTACAGTTGCCTGCTTCTTCGACTGTCAGGTTCCTGCTTTAGAAAAATTAGAATAAGTCACAGGATGCATTATGAAACCATCTTGCACTGGAACCTTAAGCCGATATTAATTTTGTGTCTTTAAAATTACTTGCTGTAAATTCCTGTGAAGTGATTAAATAAATAAGGTCTCTCCTGTAAATGAGACAATGGGTCTCAAGAGATTTTCCTGTATAAATAAAGGATTAATAATAAAAGTCTTTAAAAATGAACATGAAGACGTGAAGAAACGATCACGATGACTTTATGTTCACGCGTTGGAGAAAAATCCACTCAACAAAGCCTGCACTCTCATGTAATACCATTCTACACCACAGGCTGGCGCAGCAGGTTAATGTAACCTTCAGTAAAGTCATTACAAACCCGCACAGTGGTGGCTTGAATGAAATGCTGTTAAAAAGAAATTCAAAAGTTTAACTCAATACACCTGCTGTTGAAATACTGCCCTCTGGTGGTGAAAGTTTTAGTTGTTACAGAGGCGATTACAGAGTACAAGAACTACAAGAAGACCTAAAGACTTATCTGTGTGTGTGTGTATGTGTGTGTGAGTGTGTGAGAGAGACATTAAGAGAAGTAAAGCTCCACAAGTCCTATTTTTTTTCTCAATAAACGTGTGTGAAATGTGCATCATGTGGTATAAAATGGTATTACATTAAAGTACAGCCTGACCCTACTTTAACTTGAGTCTCTTTAACACAATACAGACCCGTTGGAGACGTGGTCACGGTCTCTTATTAGTGTTACAGTTTGTTAATGGTGTGTTTGTGCTTTCGTCCTCCAGGTTTCCGCTTCCTGTCTTTAGGGTCAGTTTTGGCGAATAAATAGTAGTTTGTCACACCGTTCGCCTCTGCCCTGGGTTCTTCTCACTCCTTTTATCATATGACACGAGGCCACCGCGGTTGTGTTTTCAACATTCTCCTGATACATTTGGTTAATTTGGGAAGGTTTTAAATGCTTTGATGTGAGAATTCAGGTGTTTTCAGTCCATTTGTATGACTGCTAGAAAGACATCTGATGCCACCCCCTGAGGGCCCGAGTAAAACCGCAGACCTGCTTCAGTTGTTGTTGAAGTTTGCTTTTCTCCGTTAGGTCCCATTTGTTAAAAGCAAATCCACATTTATCAAGGGAACAAAGAGCTTTATCCTCTCTGCCGAGCTTCGCTTTAAATCAATGCTGTGTTGAATTCTAAAGAGCTTTTTCCACCAGACACACAAAGAAGCGAAACATGACCTCAGAAAAATATCAGTGTGCAAACACTGCCTGAGGGGTGCAACAAAGTCGGCTTGGCTGTAAAGAAATTCAGCCTTTTTGGGAGTTATGGTCTTTTATCTGCTGCACAATATCAGAGCTGCTTTCTTGATCTTATGTTTCTTTCTTTTCTAACTGCTGGTTGTGCAGCAGTTAGTGCTGGATGGACAAGCTGCCGACAGCGAGCACAGTCAGTGCAGGTGGAGGGACTGGAAGCGGAGGTTGAAGGGGTGCTGGTTAAAAGTTCTTGGGTTTGATGAAATCATAGCTAAGAATATTTATCACGTGGTGGAGGTGAATCCACGTGAAAGGACCTCTGCAGTTTTTTTGTGGAAGCAGTGGAAAAGCATGTGAGAACATCAGAGTGCAGGAGGTAAAGACTTCTTTACAGAAACCAGCAAAGACTCCTCGAGTGACATCACAAAGTAAGTTTAGATGTTTTTACACTTTTCATGGGTTTTCACATTAATCATCATCAGGTTAGAACCTAATTATACTACACAAAGGCTGGTTTTGTCACAGTGCTGGGCCATTGTGTTTTAAAGGTTCTGGTTTTTGTTGTATTTCTGCTGTTTCTCACAGTTTAGACTCTTAGTTTTTCTGTTGTTTGTATTTAGGTCCTGTTCCCCTTGTTCTTGTCTTCCCTGCGTTCTCGTGTTCTTGTGTCTCTGTCGTCCCTCCTGTGTCATGTATTCCCTGTTGTGTTTCAGGCGTCCGTGTCCACTTCATGTGTCGTAGTCTGGATGTGTGTGTCTTGGTGTTTCCTCTGTGGATCTGCTTCCCTGTGTTGTGTCAAGTCTGTGTGTGTATGTTACCTTTGGTCACTTCCTGTTTTAGTTTGTCAGTCTCCTGTTTCCTGTGTGTTGTGTTTAATTTTACTTCCTTGTCTCATTTCTGTGATTATGTTCAGCTGTTGTCTGTTCCCTCGTTATCCCTCTTTGTATTTATTGTCTGCGTTTCTCCTTGTTCCTTGCTGTTGGCTTCTTCCTGCCGTGTGCCCTCGTGTTCGTGTTCGTGTTCGTGTCCGTGTTTGTGTTCATGTTTGTGTCCGTGTTTGTGTTTGTGTGCTGCTGGCTCCCAACCAGCCCTGTTTATGTTCTTCACTCTACCCTCTAGAAAAACCTCAGACGTGCTCTGAGGGTGCAAAAAGATTCGTGGTCCTGTAGAAGTGTAGGGAAATCCGCCCTCAGCTCTTTTAGATTTTGACTTCAGTAAACACTTTCATGGTGAGTTTAAGGGACTGAGTTCTAGTTTCAGGTCATACTGAATAGAACACTAAGTCCATATCTTGTTTTTTTTATTCAGAAAGGTGGATTTTCGCTACAAATGACTTTTTTCTATAAAAGTAATGACTGCTGCAGCTTTAAAGAAAGCTCCATACACACAGAGAGTGATGCCAGTGGGCTACTGTCTGACGTCACTACTGGAATGAGCTGGTCGGTGGCAGGTGACAGCTTATCATTTTAATAGAAAAGAAAGATCAATGCTTTGGGCAGCATCTGCTGCATGCATGCCATAAATCAGCCTGCAGGGCTTTAATGCCACACAGTAATAAAGCATGTTCAGACACAGACAGGGAAGCAGAGGAATGTTATTGGATTATATATATTTTTTCATTTTTACTTATTTTTTTTAATTAAAGGTCAAATATGAACTCTGCCAGTTCAGTCTTGATGAGATCTTAGCCAGGCGCAGACCTGGCAGGCAGATAAAAACTGCCTCTCACAGATGACGAGAAAAGTAAAAGTTAAAGAAGGAAAAATATTCATTTAGTTTAAACTAAGAAGCTGCTTGTCTTCAACTGCTTTGCTTCTAGGTGATCTGTTGCTGAGCACCAGCCGGTCAGATGGTGGACCTGCATCTGGACATCTAGCCGGAGGATTTAGCATCACCACTACATCTTCAGGCAGAGGGTCTGTGGCTTTGGGGGCCACAGGGGCAAGTGAAGCGTTTAGGACTGCTGGAGGAACCTCAAGCATGTCGTACAGTTTTGGAAATGGAGGAAAAGATGGAAAACGAGGAGGAGGTTTGGGTGCTGTGACGGTTTCCACAGTGAACAAAAGCAGCTACAATTCAGCAAGATCAGGGGAGGCTAAGAGGGGATCATCATCCTCGGCATTCACTTCTTCCTCTGCTTCAAAGGAGAGGAAGAGTATCACCAACATGGCTGCAGCGCTGTCAGAGGTCTTTGATGGTTAGTCATGAGTCAAAGGTCAAATTAAGATCCTGTGAGATCCCATCCAGGGGAAATATTACACTTCCTGTTAGCTTCATCCTGTTTGTAAAATTGTAACTTTTAAAACAGTTTAATTGTAGAAACACTTGAAATATTCTGATTACTGAAATGTCTGAAAATGTTCCATCCATCCATCCATCCATCCATTTTCTTCCACTTATCCGGGGGCCGGGTCGTGGGGGCAGCAGCCTAAGCAGAGAAGCCCAGGCTTTTCTCTACCCAGTCACCTCCACCAGCTCAACTGGAGGGACCCCAAGGCATTCCCAGGCCAGCCGAGAGATATAATCTCTCCAGCATGTCCTGGTCTCCTCTACCTCCCGGTAGGACATGCCCGGAACATTGCACCCAAAAGGGGCCCTGGAGGCATCCTAATCAGATGCCCAAGCCACCTCAACTGGCTTCTCTTGAGGTGGAGGAGCAGCGGCTCTACTCTGAGCCCCTCCCGAATGGCCGCACTCCTCATCTCTAAGGGAGAGGCCAGGCGCTTGTATTCGCGATCTTATTCATTCGGTCATTACCCAAAGCTCGTGACCATAGGTGAGGGTAGGAACGTAGATCGACCGGTAAATCGACAGCTTCGCATTTACGCTAAGCTCCCTCTTCACCACGACAGACTGCAGACGCAGCCCCAATCCGTCTTTCAATCTACTGCTCCCTTCTCCCGTCACTTGTGAACAAGACCCCGAGATACTTAAACTCCTCCACCTGGGGAAGGAACTTTGAGGCCACCAAGGCAGAAGCCTTCCGCCACCTGGCTACACCTAGAAATTCTGTCCATAAGAAATTATGAACAGAAATGGTGACAAAGGGCAGCCCTGGCAAAGTACAACACCCACAAGAAACGAGTCCGACTTATTGTCGGACCAAGCTCTCACTGTGGTTGTGCAGGGCCTGAATGGCCCGCAACAACGGGCCAAACACCCCACACTCCCGGAGGACCTCCCACAGGATACCCCGAAGGACGCGGTCGAATGTGTTCTCGAATTCCACAAAGCACATGTAGACTGGATGGGCAAACTCCCACTCACACTCGAATATCCTTGAGAGGATAAAGAGCTGGTCAAGTGTTCCACAACCAGGACGAAAACCGCATTGTTCGTCTTGGATCCGGGGTTCAACTAATGGACAGACCCTCCTTTCAAGCACCCTGGCATAGATCTTACCAGGGAGGCTGAGGAGTGTGATCCCCCAAAAGTTGGAGCACAACCTCAGGTCTCCCTTCTTAAAGATGGGGACCACCACCCCGGTCTGCCAATCCAGTGGCACCACCCCAAATCTCCATGCGATGTTGCAGAGGCGTGTCAACCAAGACAGCCCTACAACATCCAGAGCCTTTAGGAACTCAGGGCGAATCTTGTCCACCCCAGGGGCCCTGCCACCAAGGAGTTGTTTAACCACCTCAGTGACCTGACCCCCAGTGATGGGTGAGTCATCCCCCTCATCCCCAGACTCTGCTTCCACTACAGAAGGCATGTCAGTGGGATTAAGGGGGTCTTCAAAGTATTCCTTCCAGTCTCCAGAACATATGGCAGCAGATCTGGTGATACGATTGGTTGTGGTGGTTGAAGGTGAAGCTATCAGGAGGCTCTGCTGCTGCTCACACTGCTGCGATCTACAGAAGTTTGTTTCCATCGCTAAAACAAATTGTCATCCATAACTCGAAACTCAAAAACGTGACGACAGTTTGTTCACGTTTGCTGCACACTGCTAGCTCACTGATACTATAGCTACATGATTATGAGTGTGCAGGTGTTGGCATCATCTACTTCTGGGTAATGAGGAAATGACCTCTCTCACTGAGCTTCGTGATTCGCCGAGCTAACTTGAAATTTTGACTTAACTTGAAATTTTGAGTTATGGATAGTAATTTTTATCCAGTGGCGGAAACAAGTTTCCATCATGATCTCAGCTTTACTCACAGGAAGGGATTTTACTACAGCTGAACCGATTAAAGAATCTCAGAATGAAACTTTAACGTCTCAAATGCTTCTATTGAAGTTTAAATTTTGGCCTCCTTTGTGCCGCACTCATTCTGGACTACCTCATTAGCGCCCCCTGTGAAACAGGAAGTCCAGAGTTGAGGTTCTCGAGTATTTAGAAGTTTGATTTTATGTTTCAGAAAGCTCGAGCACAAACTCGTCTCCAGAGTACAACAGGAAGGAGTATGGTGAGTTTTTACTTAAATGTCAGATTAAAAGTTTGAATTTGCACATTCCTGGAATCAAGTGTGGGCCAGGGCCCCCTGGTGGGCTGCAAAGGTACTGCAGGTGGGCCAGCGTAACAAATTCAGTTTGAAATTATTATGTACAGTTACACATTTATAAAAATGTATTTATATAAAAAGTGAATTCAAACTGGTAACAGGAGGCGGTTAGTTTGTGATGATACTAAATTTACTGCTCTGGTACTGAAGTTTGTGACCCGGTGGGTCACATTTTGGAGTTAACACTTTACATATGACTGGGGAGTATTAGCATTTCATAGCTAACAGCCTGTGCTTATGTTTTTTTGAATCAAATTTTAAGGAAATCCGTCACTTTCTCCGGTATTTTGATGAGAGTGAAGATTTTGTTTGCTTTGTTTTTACAGGCAGTTCAAGCACACCATCAACATCTGTCAGCAGAGGGAGGACTCAGGGCAGAGGTACTCACAGCTCTGACACACTGACAGTTACATGAACATCAAGTATGTAACACATACAGTTTAGCCTTTGCATGAAGGCATCAGTCAGCTGGTGAGTTTTGCTTGCTTTCAGAGAGTGAGATCAGAGTCAGGCTGCAGAGTGCTTCTCCTACGGGAAGCTGTGAGTATGACTCATCACTCACACATCCAAACCCTGAAGAGTTTGTCCATCAGTCCTCTGTGGGATTAAAATCCACTGCTGCCCGTTTTTCAGGGACGGAGCTGGACGATGTGAAGCGCCTGCTGAGAGGAAACCGCTCCACCAGCATCAGCCCCACTCAGTCCCCTAACAGCACACTGCCCATCCCCAGGAAGGCCAGCGTGGAAGCGAGGACCCCGTCGGAGAGCTCCGGCGCAGGTTTGGCCATTTTAAAGGATTCGCGTGTTACTCCTCTAAACATCACAGATGGCACCGAATGCTTTGTTTAAAGTTGCTCATGTCTATAGTTTTCCGTGGGCCACTATTGGCCTTTATTGGCAGGGTTGGCCCGGGTTGGATGTGGCTGCTGTTCACCTTAGAGCAGCCTCGGTCGGTGCTGTAAGTGACCAACAACGGCTCTAAAAGGAGCCCAAATGTGCGATCTGAGGACGTCCTGAATGAGATGTTGATGGATTTTCATACTTCTCCCCCTTTGTCTTTCTTCCCTTTCAGATAGATATGGCAGCATCTGGAGTGGGGGTGTGAACAGCTACACCTACAATAGCAACCACAGCCACCTGACCACCACCTCCGCCCTTTACCAGGCAGGTCAGTGACACACAGGATATTTCAGGGGAAACGTGGTTATCGACTTCTTTAGTTCTCAGCGTCTGACACAGAGTGGATCAGCTGAGGCAGAGACGGCCTTTCACAATAAAGCTCTAAATAAAAGAATCTGTGGCGCCATGGTGCGGAGTAACGAGGCCGCTCTGCTCTCACCTGCAGGAGTTCACAACAGCCCGACGCCCGGCTCTCCGTCTGCGAACGGCGCTCTGGCTGCCAGCAGCTCCGGTGAGCCTTTTCCTGCCATGTTTCACATCCCGAGCTTCACGCTGTCACTGCATAACGATGCCGTTTGACCCTCCGTCTCAGTTCCAGTGTACGGTGTGCAGAATAACCTGACCGCTCCCTCGGCCCTCCCTCCCACCGGCACCAACATGCGGATAGGTAAAGCACTGATCCTTATCCAGCCTGTGCCACTTCACTTCCTGTGCTGATGATGATTACGACACTGAGTTCTTTCTCCTCTGCTTCCCGTCAAAAGGAAGTGCTGTCAGTATTAAATGAGTTTGAATTTCACAATAAAAATCTTTCTTGACATGGTGAGAAAACATGACGTGTTTTTTTTTTGTCTCTTCACAGTTTACGGTGTGCAGAAGAATGTGTGTGGACCGAGCACGGCCACCGGTGAGGAGGAGGAGGAGGATGAGGAGGCACTTCAGCTGCTGTTTGTCAGAATCGTGTCAGATTATCTCGAACGCTGTCTGTCTGTCTGTCTCTGACAGTGAGACCGAGCAGCCCCGCCGGTGACGAGGGGAACAAGTGCGAGCTTGGAGAGGAGAGCTCTCCGATCAAGAGGGAGACGGAGCGCTTCATCGTTCCCAAAGACACGGGGAAGCAGTTCATGCCTGCAGCTGCGCCTGCTGCTGCGCCTGCTGCTGCGCCTGCTGCTGCTGCTTCAGCTGCGCCTGCTGCTGCGCCTGCTGCTGCTGCTTCAGCTGCGCCTGATTACGGTACAGAAGGCCGTCTTTGGACGTACTTTTAAACATGTGAAACAAAACCTGAAACTCTGAGCTTATTTTATTTTTTAATGTGAATGTTGGAGTGAAATCAGCAGTTTGGGCCGAATTTGAAGAGAAGCCAGATCTTTGGCTTTAGCAGATCTCGGCGTTAATGAGCTGATTCAGAGTGCTCACCTTTCATTACATCCCATTATTGATGACATGTTATCGTTCTGTGTTGTAGCTGCGCTCTCCCCGCAGAGGTCACTCAGTACAGAGCAGCAGCTAACGGTCACGTTCGTTATATCATTGCTTTGCACGTATTAATTTCATCTGTTTCTGTCGTAGCTTCAACCCTGAAAGCTGGCACAAAAGACAAAGCCACCTATGCAGGTACTCTCAGCTGGTTTATCTTCTTTAATGAACTGCTGCACATTTAGATCTGAATTATGGCGTGATGGTCTCTGCACATCCTCAGCCGGGAATAACCGCAAAGGGAACTGCTCCCCCTGCTGACTCCTGCTACCTCTGAAGCACTTTAATTATGTTTTAGTAAAAACTGAAATGAAAACATTATATTATCAACACTGGATTTAAGTTGGCTACCAGTGGCAGCCTGCTGAGCTGAACATCGAAGCTGATTCAGAGAGTGGGGTACACCCCGGACCTGAAACCAGACTCACTCCAGCTCTTCTTATTCCTCTCGAGTGCTCCGTGCCGGGTTCTGGGCTCCCACCTGTTTCCAAGTGATTCCAAAGCTGCATGAGCATGCCCTTCAGAGGAATCTCAGGAGCCTGGAGACAAAGGCATGACTCTGGAGAGGCGCGCTTTAAAAATGCTGAGCATTTAGGCCGTCAGCAGGCGTGGATCTGACTGAGTCTCAGGGCACGGCGTGCTCACATGCTAGCAGATCATGTTTTTATGCTTTCTGATGTTATGTAGTGTCAGTTTTTATTCAGAGACTGATTTCTTTTTGAAAGAATGCAGGTTTATGTTAAAACAGCATCACCAAGCATCTCTTTGTTTCTCAGACATCCATATAAAAGAACCCGGCTTGGGCCTCTGCTCCTGCTGCAGCTGGTGGCAGTGGCTCCTGGGCCTCCTGCTCAGCCTTCTGCTGCTCTTCGGCGTCCTCTTTGGACTCGTTGCTTTGGGTAAGATTGGAAGGCTTTTCACCTGCCGTCAGGGAAAGCGATCTGCACGGTTTACCAGCCTCCCTCTCATCTCACAGGTGAAGAAGTGAGACGCCTGAAAGGCCGTGTGGAAGCTCTGGAAGCCAGCACCAGATCTGCATCAAGCAGCCGCTTGATGTCCTCTTCTGGCAACAAAATTGACCACTTGGAAACGACATACATCGACAGGAGCTCTACTTCTACGCTCTTCCGCTCCGACAACGGGATCGACCTGGATGCAGGAGGCGGCACAGGAAACGGCCTGCTGCAGGACGGCGCCCTGCAGAAACTCGTGCAGCAGCTGGTCAGGAATGAGCTGCACTCGGGATCTGTGAGAGGTGTGAACATGTAGCTCTGATCCGCTGTCTCCATGCAGACTCGTGCAGTTTATGAGCATTTAACAGCTGCTCAATGTTTTATTTGGGTTTAGAAACTCTGACGTACTCACTGAAGGGGGAGCCAGGAGAGCCAGGACCTAAAGGTATGTTTGCACTAAATATGAAATCCTTTATAAACTCACTGTGTTCATATTCTTTATTGGCTTGGCTGCTGACTTACAGGTGATCCGGGGCCACTGGGACAGAAAGGTGAGGAATGTTTATTTACATATTAATGTGTGTGATATAATAGGTTGAACCACCTGCTGAAATGTGGTTTTTGGCAGGTGATAGCGGCACTCCCGGCCCGCCAGGTAAGACTCAGTGCAAGTGGGTGGTACCTTTTCCTCCCTGTGAGCCAACAAATTCACTTTTCCTGCATCTCTGACTCCTTCAGGCCATCCCGGGCAGGCAGGGCATCCAGGTGTGGATGGACTGAGGGGAGCAAAGGGAAGTGCAGGTAAGTTTAATTTTAAATCATTTTTGTAAAGAAAACAGTAAAGAGAAAATAAGGGCAGAGTCACCCCTCTTTTTTTTGCCCAGGTGAACCAGGTCCCGAGGGGCCACCGGGTCAGCGGGGTCGCGAGGGACCGGTGGGCCCCCGTGGAGAACCTGGCCCACCCGGCTTTGGGGAGAAAGGAGACCGAGGTTTGAAAATAAGCACAGTTGTGTGAGCCAAGCTGAGCTGCATGGAAGGTTTTACTGATTTGATTTTGGCTTTGAAGGATTCCAGGGTGAGGCGGGACGGCCCGGTCCTCCTGGCGTTCCCGGGCCTGCAGGTCCCAAAGGTGAGGTCAGGTTTGTGATGATCACAACAGATTTCGCTCAGTTTAAAGCCACCAAATGGTGATTAAAGCCTTCAGCGCGTTTTCCTCGTCCGGTTTAGGTGCCACAGGAGAGCAGGGTGCTGCAGGAAGTCCCGGTAAAGACTCGTGTTTATTAAACATGTTTGGTGTTGACAAACGGGCCTTTCTGCATTAAAGCTGTAAAAACTGCATTCAGGTGCTCCTGGATCGAAGGGATTCCACGGGGAAGCAGGACCGCCAGGAGCAAAAGGTAAAGGCTTCTCTTCCATCGTGTTCGGCTTCATTTTAGACTCTAAACGGGAAGACTTCTGAAAGTGTGTCGTGATATGTGAAGTTGATTAGGCCAGCTATACACTCACCGTCCACTTCATTAGGTACACCTCACTAGCCCCTGGTTGTTAGCTTTCACCGCAGACTCCCGTTCTGGTACCCAGTGTGGTCTTCTGCTGCTGCAGCCCACCTGCTTCACCCTCTTCTGCAGACTTTGGTTGTAACGAGTGGTGACGGCCCGTCTGGGACCAATGGCACTGTCTACATGCCTTAATGAGTTCCATAACGAGTGATAATAGTGATAGAATATAAGCGTTTATCAGCTTTGATCAACTCAATGTTTTTATTGCCTGTGATGCAGGTGACCGAGGAACACCTGGGCTGCCGGGAATCAAAGGAGATCATGGAGAGAGGGGACAACGTGGACCTGCAGGTGCGTCTCAGCCAGTGATGGCATAGTTACCTGGAAAAAGTAATCGGATTACTGATTACTCCTTTAAAAAGTAACTTACTTACTTTACTGATTACTTAATTTTAGAAGTAACTAAGTTAGATTACAAGTTCCTTTATTAGTTACATTCAACAGCTGCCGGTGTTGTGCCAAAAAGTGATTTCTGGTATTTGCCAAAAAGTGATCATCTGTATTTAAATGGCTGTAAATGACTTGTTGACCTCTGACCTGTGACACGTGTCAAACATCTCTCTCATGAATGATATCAGGTCATTGTGAGTGAGAAACAGCATTTCTATCACAGGGTAGAAGCTGCACTCAGTTTTTGGAAAAGTGACTTTTATATATTCATTTTTTTTATGAAGGTAAAAACTGTCATTGACATTGTCATGACAACTGTCATTGACTTTTTAAACATAAATCTGGCTCAGAAGGCTGCAGAAATCACAACAAATATAGCATCACAGTTCTATAAAGATATTTGAAGTGGATTGATTATAATGTAGGTACAATAACACAGACAAACAGGTTATTTCTTCATGTTATATATAAGCCCTTCATAAATCATGCTGACTGCACTCTGTTTACCAACATAAGCAAAGACATTACACATAAAAGCAGACAGAAACATCGGGAACACTTTACAGCAGAGGATCACTTTTTGGCACAACACCGGCAGCCCCGACCAATTTCTTCAGCTCTCCCCCCTTACTGGTTTTGTACCAAAGTCCAGTTACTAAGTAACGCGTTACTGACATCACTGGTCTCAGCACACATTCATTATCAGTTATTTACAGCATGAACAGTAAAAACACAGATGGAAGTTTAGCCGTTCACTGATGTGACCTCTGGCATACACTAGTGTTAAATTTCAGGGTCTCAACTCAATGAAATCCAGAAGTTCGATCATAAATTTCTGTCATTCCTGTGTTAAACCACATGCAACAATAAAGCTATTCCACGGCTCAAAACACTGAAAAGGACATTGTGGTACATTTCGTTGCATGTTGTCAGCTGATGCAGCTAGCTTCATGAGACGTTTATCGTGCAGATGCATATCACACATAATCAGTTCTTAGCGGCAGACTCATAAAATACTAGAATCTTTCTCACAAAAAAGCAGAAACTTCTTGAACAGGCTCCACACACATGTATCAAACGCTTTGATTGGCTCTCGTTTTGATCCCGCCTCCTCTTAGAGGATGTGGTGTGTTTGACTTCATTTAGGTGGAGTTGAGTTGTGGTGCTCTGTATACAATATTCTATGAAAATATACAGTAAGAAATCATTTTAATGAGCTGAAAGATGTACACCTCAAACCTTTTTTTTTTTTGTTACAGGTGAACCAGGACAGCCTGGACCTCAAGGCCCTGTGGGACCAAAGGGATCTAAAGGAAGTGCAGGTGAGGAGAAGGTTGGACAGGCGCAGGATGCTTACAGAACATTTGACACTGTTGTAAATGCTGTAAACGTCTGTGGATGAACTGTAGGCGACATGGGTTCAGTAGGACTTCCTGGTATCAGAGGAGCACCTGGAGTTCCTGGAGATGCTGGTCCCCCAGGTATCAAATCCCGCTCCACAAAATGTCCTGTGTTGTTACCAGTTTATCAAATGATATCAGAGGAGGTGACTAAAAGCTTACAGTAACACTGTTTTTCTCCAGGCTCCCCTGGGCTGCAGGGACCCCCAGGTATGACTATAGATATAGAGATATAGATAGATATATCTATCTATCTCGATTGATTTCAGCTTAAATTTTGCATTATTAAATCATCTGTTTGTTTGTTCCATTGCCACAGGTATGGCAGGAATTCCAGGCCAACCTGGTGGTAAAGGTAATGTCTTCTTCTCTTTCTAGTCAGTTTATTTATAGCTTATAAAAACGCTGCACATTCGGACTGTAACCTGCTGTTAAATTTGAGTCTGGACCAAATTAAGCTCTGAACCTTAAACCGTATAAACGCTACAACAGAATAACTTGTGCTAAAGTCCCCGAAAACCTCCAGGAATGATTACTGTTGCTCATTAATTAAGGCTTCAAAGTGGTTCTGTTAACACTTTTAAATAGATGAAATGCTAAAGAATGGATTTCTCCAAAGCTGTGAAGCCATTAATATAAATCTAGGTTCGATAGATACCTGATGAAATCTAACAGAACGATGTTTCAGGTGAACCGGGACCACCTGGTAAAGTCATTTCTCCAGGTGAGAGCAGCAGGTCTTGTTATACTAACTACATGCAGAAAAACATTTTGTCTTGGAAAGCTTCAGCTGGTTTTTGTTTATCTTCTATTTGTGTTTAGCTGGCTCTGATACCGTGGCCATCCCTGGACCTCCAGGACCAGCCGGACCTCCAGGTCCTGCTGGACTCCCTGGTCTATCTGGTCCAATTGGGCCAGCTGGTATTCCAGGACAACCAGGTAAACCTGCTATCTTGACCAATGCTAAGCATCTGAGGTGGATCAGAAACTGGAGCTGATTGCTTCTTGTGATATAATTATTTAGGTTCTAAGGGGGAACGAGGAGAGAAAGGAGAAAAGGGGGAGCCAGGGAAGCGTGGTGAGCCTGGTGTCGGTGCTACAGAAACATCCATTTCCACCAGAACCAGTGGTGAGAACCTCTGTATCTCTGCAACACCTTAGTTTTACCAAATAAATGCTAGTTTCAGCAACTAGACTTTGTTAGATAGTAATATTATGCTAACATTTTCTGTGTTTTCATTCCTGACAGACCTTTCCCCTGTGGTTGGACCTCCTGGTCCACCAGGACCTCCTGGAGTACCAGGTCCCCAGGGTCCTCCTGGTATTTTTAGAACTATACATAAAATACTAAGAACATTTCAAACACAAGATTTAAAACAAGCTGATGATTTTGTAAATGTTGGTTTCATTCAGGTGAGTCTACAGAAGGTCCTCCAGGACCCAGAGGTCCTCCTGGAGAGCCAGGTAAATAGGTATCCTGTTTCAAAGACAGATAAATCAATAGATCATCAGCATATAAGATGACTTTAGTAACGTCAGGATAAAACTGTTTTTCTCCATCTTAAACTGATCTGTGTTGGTGTTCCTATCGTCACAGGTATTGGTAGACCTGGACCTCCAGGTGAGAAAGGAGAACCTGGGAGCTTTGTGCCGACATCAGGTTGGTAAAAGAAATCTCATTTCAGATAAACAGTTGTTTGACAGCTGGAAACATTATATTCACCTCTGCTGTTTCTGTGTGGCATCTTGGTGCATTTGATCCCTTTTTACGTCAGAAACCTTCTTTGCTGGACCTCCAGGACCCCCAGGGCCAAAGGGGTCACCAGGTAGGTGCAGAAGACCAAATGCTTGTGATATCATGGGTTGAATATTTTACTAAATGAAATGGCCAGGGGTACAGGTTGAAAGTTTTCTCTCATTCTTTCTTCTCAGGTAACCCAGGACCACAAGGATACCAAGGTGAGGAAACTGCACCATACTTTATAAACTGCAGGTTTTCACAGATGGCCTAAATGTAACGTGGCTGTTCCAGGTGAACCGGGACAACCAGGACTTCCAGGCAGCCCCGGAGAGCCAGGTGTTGGTATGTCAGCAACTTCTAGAAAAGACTGTCTCAGTCTGCTCAGGTGTCATCAGTAATGATCAGAAGTGAACAGTCACGCTGAGATTTGATATGAGTGGTTTTCAATGTAGGCTTCCCTGGTCATCCTGGGCCTCAAGGTCCAGACGGGCCACCGGGACCTAAAGGTAAATTCAAGAAATATTTCATGACCTTTACATCCTCTTACTGAGCTTTTGGACATCATTCTCTTTTTATATTTACACGCTGGCTGTTCTTTCTGTCTTATATACATGTTTGTTTCCTTTCACAGGTGATACAGGAGCTCCAGGGATTCCAGGAGCCTCCACAGGTAAAAATCATCCCTAATACTTGTATTGGACACTTTAATGAAAGAGGATGCAAATACTGACACAGATTCTCAGTGGGAGGACAAAAAACCTGTCTCCCCATTTTACATTAAAGGAAGTCATGTGTCCCAGGGTTACTCTTTACAGGCTAGTCGGATCTGCCCGAGGCTACACGAGCTGCTGCTAGCGTACAAACCCAAATCTTCTGAGTCCTCAGAGGTCAAGTTGCTCTGTAGCTAATTTGTGCCCCAAGCCTTGACAAGGAAGGAGCACAACGATGCGTGTTTCTTCTTTAAAAACCCTCCAATGTGAGTTTGATAGTATTAGATTAATACATAAGACTATATTAAACTGTTTCAAACATGCTCTCTTTTTGAGCAACCAGCAGGGGGCTTGCCTGGTTGTATAGAAGTCTGCAGCCAGGGTTACTGCTGCTCCCGTTTTCTTGCTGAAGATGTAGCATGTTCCTGTTAACATATGAAAATATTTTGAAATTGATATTTGAGATTTTTTTTTTCTACATTTAAATGACATTCATCTGGGAATTCATGTTATCGCACCAGGTAGCTCTTTAAGTCACTGCCCTCCAGGCCTACCTGGACCAGCCTTGGTCCACCTGGAAGAGATTTTTCGTGGATCTGGATCAGTTGGTGTGGGCCCGTGCATTGCAGCATTCCTTAAGAGTAAGCTGTGCACTGGCAAAGCTGTGCAGGCACGCTGCTTCTCCCTTCCCTTATGCACCTCCATCTTTTTTATGTGCTGCTGGAGTCCATGGCAGGCCCCACTGCACATTAAAAACATTTCAAAATTTGCTCACAGACTGGAGACACAAGATAGACAGCAATA